>WAAG01038621.1:22018-43315 GCA_013390105.1 Tichodroma muraria | reverse complement strand
TAAATATATTAAGCTATAAAATTTACTGTCAGCAGTCAATAATTAGTATCAATCAATAATATGTTATGAATCAATATTGCAGTACAACCAGTAACAGCAATAACAAAACACTACTACAGGCTATTGCAGCTTGCCATTAGTGAAGCAAACATACCAGCATATTACCATAGTGAAGCAGTGTAACACCAGATATGATAGGTTACCTACAAGAATACATATATAATATCAGTATGAAGTGAATTGGACAGATTTCAAAAGGGGCCATTATCCAAAAACAGGGCAGAGGGATCCCAGAGAGATCTAGTCACCCCAAAAAAGGGGAGGCCAGACTGAACCAATAAGGTAATAGTCTCCTTTCAAAACTGATCCATGTTACAGAGCCTGGAGTCAGGCAGGTGTTCCCAGTGAGAGTCCAAAAGCTGATAGAAAGTTCAAAAGTGAGTCAACTGTGAAGTTCTCAGAGACCAAAAGGCTCCATTTTGAATAAAAAATAGGTCCTTTTTATAACACCGAGGTAGTGTAGGATATCCTACTTTGAGCAACCACTAATTTTGATTTTTTTTTGCCTGTAACAGCCATTAGATGATGGTGGGTTTTGTCCTTTCAGAGCTAGGTGATTTTCCACCTTATCTGATTCTAAATTGCCATTAAAGTCCCTTAGGTTTGTGCTTACCCATGGTATCTCTGTTTTCTGTGTACCCTGGCTGCACTTGAAAGTGACCAGCTTCACTTTTCAAAGATGTCAGTATTTTTCAGCAGATAGTTTATTTTGAATATTTGTCACCTTCCTACCAGGCCACCTTTATGGCTGCTCCCATTACCAAAGCAATTCAAATATGAGTGCCAGAGCCAAAAGGGAAATTCAGGAGTTGTTTTAAATATTCAATAGTCTTTTTCACAGAACATCTTTCTTTCTAATACTGAGCTACTGCTTCCTACCTTAAAAAATCAAAATACTATCTGTACTTGGCTGATATGACCTCCATTCATTCTTTTGTGATGATAAATTACACCAATGCCTGGCAGAATGACCAGAGCAGTAAGTCAAATGTTACTGAGTGAACAAATGGTATAAAATTATACTGACTTTACTGATTTGGGAATATATAAAAAACAGCAGCACAATGCAAATGGCCTTTAGAGACTGTGCAACTAAATCTGCCACATTCCCTCTTCTTTGAATGCTTCAACCTTGTGCATCCTGCCTAGATGTAATAACCCTCAGGTTGTGCTACAAGATACAGCTACTCCTTTGCTTCATTCCCTTATAATATTAATATTGTTCATTTATAAGAGCTGACTATGATTCACTGAATATAAAGGCTCAGAAAAGGAACCACTGTTCCTTTATTTGATACCTGTTATTCTTTGCAGATGGGAATCAAAGGAAAAACAACAGAAAATGGCAATTCATTTAACATATCAAACACAAGATACTAATGCTAGAAATTCTCTTACTAATTTTCAAAAAGTTACTGACTTCAAGAAGGACTACTTTCACTCACTGGTTTTGCAACTGGTATTTCGTGGCAGTGGTTTCTAGCTTTTGTGATAAAAATTATGATTGTTTTTCCCATACAGTGAAAAAAAAAATGGACAGAGCTATGGTTCAACAAGTAAGCCAAAAGAGTTCTATGTGAGTCGAGCTGCATACTTAAGTAATTATCACTACATGTTACCTGAATTGATTTGAATTCCAAGTAAACCCTGGTAAACCTCCCATTAGATGAACAGTCAAACTGGCATTGCTAAGTGAAATTTGTTTACATTGTTTATCTAAGCATCTCTTGGATGTATAGGATACTTATCCTAGTGATTTTTTCTCCACATTCCACAGGTGGGGAGTGGGCAAGTGACTGTGGGGCTTAGTAGCCAACTGGGGTTAAAAGAGAACAAATTGGTAATAAATTGTATTAATGTTCCCAAGTTGAGTCCGGTGGTTTTTTTTTTCTGATGGCAGTTGTTGGGTGATCTTCCTGTCTTTATCTTGACCCCTGAGTCTTTTGTTCTATTTTCTCTCTCTCCTGTCCAGTTGAGGAGGGGGAATGGCAGAGCTGCTTGGTGTGACCCTGGCATACGGCCTACATCAGTTCACCACAAACAGGAATGTCTAACTCCTAACTGCTGGAAATATTCACAAATGAGGGGATTAAGTAGGGAAAGTGGAAGTCAGAATTAAATTGGATCTGTGACCTGACATCAGGATGGTCAGTCAGCTATATTAAGAGCTAAACTAACCCTGTGTCTGCTAGGAAAAAAAAATATTGTAATGAATTTAACAAAGCTTTTAATCAAGACCTTTATACTGGAAAATTAAATCTAAGGTACTGTGCAAAATCCAGAGCTGTCAGTGGATCCTTCTGAATATTCAATGTTCTTTATTGAATGAAGATATATTTTTCTAGGGTGTGAAAGCATCCTTCTCATGAGAACCCACCTCGAGTGCAGCATCCAGCTCTGGGCTCCCCAGCACAGGAAGGACATGGACCTGTTGGAGTGAGTCCAGAGGAGGCCACCAAGATGATCAGAGGGATGGAGCACCTCTCCTGTGGAGAAAGGCTGAGAGAACTGGGATTGTTCAGCCTGAAAAAGAGAAGGCTTAGAGGTGAGCCAATTGCAGCCTTCCAACACCTGAAGGGATCCTACAGCAAAAACGGAGACAGACTAATTACAAGGGCACGTAGTGACAGGACAAGGGAGACTGGTTTCAAACTGCAAGACAGTAGGTTTAGATTAGTTACTAAGATGAAATTTTATACTGTGAGAGTGGTGAGGCACTGGAACAGGTTGTCCAGAGAAGCTGTGGATGCCCCATCCCTGGAAGTGTTCAAGGCCAGTTTGGACGGGGGTTTAAGCAACCTGTTCAAGTGGAAAGTGTCCCTGCCCATGGCAGGAGAGGATGGAACTAGATGATCTCGAAGATCCCTTCCAACTCAGCCCATTTCATGATTCTATGATTTCCAGTGATGTTCTGTGAAGTGCCTTGGATTCTGTGTGTAGGAGGCAGTAGGATACATGGTCAGATGAAAGGCATGCTCTTAACACATTAGGGTTCATGGGCAGGGGTAGGATATGCAGGTTTTGGCTGCAACAAGAGAATACATGTGTTAATGAAGGCCTTTTTAAATTGGGTTCCTAGTAGGAAATGCCTCCTTGCTTTTGTTCCAGTGTTTAATGAGCTGTAGCCTCTCATATAATACGTAAACCAACATGTGAGGTACAATTTCAGCAAATTAAAATACGCACTGAAGAGCTGCTGCTGGCACATAGCATCAGAGACATGGAGAAGGGCACACACCTTTTCACTGCAGATCCATAAAATGTGCCCTTTATTGTGGGAAAACACAAAGCACAAATCCAAGCGCCATAAACCTGCAACCAGTCACACTGCCAACTCCATTCATTAAAAATTACCATTTGGATTTCCAAGAGCTCCTTAGGGATGTCACACGCCTCTGACTTTTTTAATCATTCTTCACATTTCCCCGTCTCAGCAGACCAGACCTGCCTTCGAGGTCTGCTGAAGCTTCTCACACACAAGGGCCAGCTCCTGGGCCCTGCAGCCTCCTTCCATACCTGCGGCCCCGGCGGGCCCTCCTTGCAGCATGGAACCATGCCTCTGGCTTCCCTCGCCCTCACCAGCACGGCAGGCACTCCGAGAAGAAGCGGGCTGGAGCTCAGATGCAAGCTAGGCAGCTGCTTCTCGCAGCCCAGCTCTGCATTCTGCTGTGCAGCTGCTCGAGGTAAAGCCGAGTAGCGGCTAAGTTTGGTGTTCAAGCAGGAAGGGCAGGGAACCCCAGGGATAGCTGCAGTCTTCCACAATGTTTCCCTTCACCCTCACCACAGTGGAAGAGCTGGCAGACGGCCCTGTGAACAGCTTTGGAACATTTCTGTACAAACCCCAGCTCCTTATTTCGCTTTCTGCTGACACTCTTGTAGCAGAGACTTGGGAAGCAGCTGCTCTGTCCCACTGCTGTGAGCTGTTGCCCGTCGGGGGCACGGCGCCTGTCCGTGCCGTGGGGAGAAGCCCTGCGTCTGGCCTGGGACAGGCTGCACAAGATGCTGTGTGGATGGAGCTCTGAGACCGGCATCGCCCTTTCCCTGCGGCCCTGTAGACTGGAAAGTTGGCTCCTCTGCGCGGCCGCTCCTTTAAGGGGAGGTCGCGGAGCCTCGGCGCCACAGCCCGCGCGGGTGGGAGAGAAGAGGGAGGGAGGGAGCGAGTCGGAAGACTGAGGCGGAGAGATGTTTTGCGGTATTTTCAAACACTTGAAAGCCCTTTGGGGACAAGGAGAAGTAAAGATGTGGGAGGATTTGTGGGGAGTCCTAAAAAAATGAGATAAACTTAAGGTGGTCTAGGAGAAGTTCAGGCGGAAAGTGAGAGACCCTCTGAGGGGCTTGTGAGGGTCTTGCCTTAAACAGACAGAATTGTGATGATGTAAAAGCACTCCCTCGGACAAAACCTGCAGAGATGTAGTAAAAACAGGCTTTACTTAGACGCAGTGTGGTTAATAATAATTGTTTTGATCGACTGTAGGGTAGCAAAGATCTTTACTGATTTCTGTCAGCCGCCTTAATTTTGTCCCTTTTGAATAAAAGGGACTGCACAGGGGTTAGGGGTGGGCCTAGAGACCATCTACTCCATGGAAGCCAAAGGGCTGTGTTTATATGCAAGTGTCTTGGAGCATATTAAATTATCAGTTTTGCTGGTCTGTGAGGGTGGCTAAAATCACAGAAGAAACCTGACCTACTGATACGGGAAAGAGAGCAGCAAGTCAGCTGTTATCAGTCAAATAAATTAATTGGCAAGTGCTCACCTGTTATTCTATGGCATCATTTGCTTATTCCTAATGCTTTGTGTTTTCATGTGAAGCACACAACTTACAAAGACATTACATATGCTTTTTCAAACTGATTTAGATCATTTGTTCCCTAAGTTTTGCCTTTTCACTGGGCTTGAATAGGACTTCAAAACCTCATTATCTGTTCGATCTGAGTGCTTAAAGTAAGCCATCAGCGGGGTTAGCTTTTGGAAGGAATGATACCTGCTTGTTGCCCCCTTTAATTCGGTGCCCGGATTCTGCTCTGGGATTTTTTTTTTCCTTATCTTGTCAGGACAGGAGATCTCTTCACCTGCTGACTGACGTTTTGCAGGCTGGTTGGTAGGTATGTCTCAAGGCTCTGTATGAATATCTGGAGAGCACTGCCTGCCCGTGCCCATGTGAGTTTGAACACAGAGCTAGCTGTGTGCTAGTGTCACAAAGGAAAACATGTTGACGGCTCCCTGGCCTGCTCCCACAGGCTGATCCGTTTCTGCTGTGTTGGTAAAGCAACATATGGGGTCCTTTTCTGCAGTCTTAGTAAAACATTATTTGGAAGTACATACATGGACATGTTCTTTTTTCTGCTGCGAACTTCTAGCAATGCTTGTATTTAGATGGGAGAAAATGACATGTCAATGATCCTCATTTCTACAGAAACCCCAAAAGAAACCTGGTTACTTACATACAGAATCTTTTTTCATTCTAGCTGAAAATACTAATAACTGGGAAAAAACCCACGTCCTTATTTCTTCCACACATGTGTGAGTGTTCTAGAAGCAGTGATAATTACCCTCACAGCTATTATTCCTTAAATACTCAGAAACCCTGAGTTTAAAAGAAAACAGAAAATTTCCACAGTGCTTTAAGAATTTGTTGACTTTACTTTCTTCTATTTTCTCTCTCCCAGTCCCTAAAAACTTAATCTTCTAGTGAGATGTAATGACATTGCTATTGTTTTCCTGAGCAGTTATGAGTTGAGGTAGGGGGAGTAAGGAAAGGATGGAGCACAGCTTCAGTGTTTGGAAAGTTTGGGAGTTTTGGAAAGGCTTTGAAGTGCCCTTTAGGATGCAGAGAACTGCTTGTAGAACTGGTGTTAGAAATCCTGGCGCTGAACTGCTGTACAAAAAATAATTATTTTAAAAGCATTTCAGTGGAAGCTTTTTTTTTGAACACATGAGACTTTTCATTGTTGGCTGCATCTAGCTTTTAAAGCATCAGGTGCTGTGAGATTTTCAATGTGATTAACACTGGCAAAATAGTGTTCTAGTTAACATAACTGTGCAGCTTATCTATACCAGTAGAAATGGACTTTACATTTAAAAGAAATGCATCTTGGCTTTTACTACAATGGAACTTGCATCCAGAGATGTTTCCTTCAAAGGTTAAAATATTTTTTCCCACAGTTTCACTCCTTAATTTGGAATAATTTCTTAAAAGGCTAGGGGAAAAAAAAGTTGATATGGAGAACTAAGAGATTCCATACACAAATTAAGGTAAAGCTTAAACTGCTTCCGTAGAAAGACATTAAATTTCCTTTAAAAAAAAGGGAATATGATGAAGAAAACCCCACTGATCTCAAATATGGGCTTAGTGTGCAATTCATTTTATTTTAAAAAGTAAATGCCTCTGATTTTAGTCTATATGAGTAAGTCTAAAGGATGACTGCCAAATGCTGTATTTTTTACCACGGGCTCTCCCACTCAAGGATATAGCATCACATGCAGCTGAAGCTGACTGCCTGGGTGAGCCTGAAGGACATAGTTTAGAGCATGAGGAAGGATCCACCTTAAAGGACCTGTCTTGTGGTTTCATTGATGCCCCTTTCCTGCCACCTAATCTGCTGCAGTAGTTCATCATGTTGTTGAATGACTGCAATATGTATTTTTCACAGAAAAGAAAATGTAGAAAATGTGTGTTTTGCCTGCATTTGCAAAGTGCAGCTGCAAACACATACTTTCGAGTATGCAAAAATTTACCTGAGGAAAATACAGCTATGTTTGTGAAACATATAGCTGTAACAAAACATGTATTCGTTAAAACTCAACATATTAAAAGGGCTTAATAGATATTCATTGTGTAGTCATATTCCAAAATGACTATTCTCTTACGTACCTCCTTCAAAAATAAGTGTTCTGATAGAAAGGTTCAGTCCAGAACACTTCCAAATTATTTTTGCCAAGTAAGAGAAACATTTTCGTAAGGCACCTTGGACATACGTTTGGCACTAAGAGTCTGTTCTGCAGTCATACCTGGGATTTAAAAAAAGGCCAAGTTTTTAAGCATGGTATTAGATAGAGGGAAGGGGTTGCAGTCTGTAAAGTATGTCTGTATCTGACTTCATATCAGAATGTTGGAATTATTGATAATATCTGTAGGGCTTGCAAGCTTTCATGCTTGCTTTCTTTTAAAATGGGAACTACCACGTGGCTGATTTGTTACATAGCGTCTGAGCAAGTGTGTGCATGGGCAGAGTCAGAGGCCAACTGGAAGGAAAGGAGCTGCTAGGTTCTTAATCACTGTGTAGTACCAGTGAAGATTTCACTCTTCCTGCATGGGGTACACTTTTTAAAGTATCTTATTAGTTTAAAAATTGGATCTTGCGATTTGACCTTTTCTGCGTATTTCCATTCCACAAATAAAGAAATAAGTTTTTAGCTTGAGACTGAACCAAAACAGAAGTGCATTGCTTTTCCTTGCAGATCCATAATTAATTTCTACATCATGTTCACATTCTCTGTATGTCATTTATCTTTCTTTTCTGTGCCTCTCTTTTGTTGAAATAGGTTTAAAGTCCCTCACCTGCTCCTCTTTTGCTTGTATGTATAAAACAAAGGCAGTGTATCTTTTAATTCCGGATTTATGTATACATAGATTTCCAGTGACATTCAGCAGTCATCAAAGGTTTCTTGATATCTGAACTCCACAATCCTACATTTGACAACATTTGAACAAAGTCCTGCCAAGGAAAAGGAGCACAGTAGAGACATTCAGTGAGAAAATTCTGGTGGCTGAAGAGTAAATTTCACCTGTAGAGAAATTACTTTCTAATAGACATGGCCTAAAATGACAAACAGCTCATTGCTGTAACTATTCTTAAAAGATTTTCCCCTAGAAGGGGTGTTTCCAAGAAATAAGTTCCAAACGGCAATTAGAAGTGTTAAGCACAGTCCTGCAAGTGATTAACATTATGTAGGGAAGAATCCTCCATGTATCACAGGATCAGAACAGATGAGATTGAAAGGGACCTCTTGAGGTCATCTGGTCCAACCCCTTGTTCATGCAGGGACATCTAATGCCCAGGCCATATCCAAATGGCTTTTAAATGCCTTCCAGGGAGGGAAACTCCGCTCCACTCCCTGGGCAACCTGTGACAGAGCTAAATCCTCACAGTAACAAAGTGTTTCTTGATGTTCAGACCGAGGCTCCTGCATTTCAGTTTGTGCCCATTGCTTCTGGTCCTGGAGCCTCTGCAAAGTGTCTTACTCTGTTCTCTTTGCACCCTCCCTTCTGTTATTTACATACACTAATGACATCCCACTGAGCCTTTTCTTTTCAAGCTTGAACACACTCAGCTTTCTCAGCCTTTCTTCATACAAGAGACATTTCCATCCCTTCATCATCATGGCCCTTTGCTGGACCCTCTCCGGTATGTTCATGTCATCCTTGCATCAAGGAGTCCAGAACAGGATCCAACAGAGAACTCCAAGGGTGGTTTCACTAGTGTTTGTAGAAGGGAAGGATTACAGGCTTCTGCCTTCTGCCTGGGGTACCATTTGCTTTCTTCCCTCAACTGCACACTGCTGCCTCATGTTCAACTTGTTCACCAGGAGTCACACCCTGGTCCTGTCAAAACATTTGGTGTTTTGTGGGTTTGGGGTATTTTTAAGTGAGAGCTGGCTTTAAAAAATGTAAAGTTAGGACCTGAATATGAAGAATATTTTAATGTAAGCATACAGACAAACCAGTCAGTCTAGTTTACTGTATCTCTGTTTTGAAAGTACACATGTACACATGTATTTTTCTGCCCCCCTTGGGGATGATAAATAGCTGCAGCCATCCAAACTGCAGTGCATGCTTTTTGGCGGAACTGTTTTTAGGGATTAACTCTGAATCCTTTACCTATTCCATAATATTATGAAGTGTGAAGAAGAATAGAAATATCAAAGCACAAAGCCTATTACTCAAGACCAACATAGACAGTTTTCTAGCAGTGTATCTGTGTAATATGCTATGTAATATGCTAACCACTAGCAATTTCTAACAATGCATCTATATAATATGCTAGCCACTCATACTGTGTGGTTAGATCTGTATCTTAAAGTTCTAAAATACCAAGATTATTTTGTTCTTAAGCACGCTTTCACATAGTGTTTTGCATGTGGAAGCTGTCATCCAAATTTCTAATTTCTAGCCACAAGGATAGATATCACAAGATATCTAACCTTATGATGGGCCCTGTCAAAGTTCTGTTTGACTGTTGCTTTGGGAGTATGCTAAATTGGGAAACTTGGCTGTGAAGGCAAAACAAACAAAAAATTTGTTTAAGGGTTTCTAATAACATTATTCTTTCCACTTTGTTAAAATATGAGGTAGTAAAATAAACTGCAAAGTTTTAATTTCATAGTGAAGTATCATGCCACTTCTAATAGCTCAGTACTAATAACTTCCTGAGCAGTGTAAATGCTGAACACACAATGTGTTTTCTTACTTGATGGGACTCTTGGGTTGATCATTACTCTGGTATTGTTCTGCCTGTCTCCATCCTTAAAGTGGGTATATGCAAAAAGGTCTTCAAAACATATTTCTTATGCTGATGAAAACCAATTTTTAGAACAAGATAAGTAAAGCAGAGAGAAATACATCAGCTGGGTGAAACAGAACACAGCACATCTTCCCCTCACCAACTGAGTCTTCATGGGTTTTACTTTCAGTCCTGGTCTTATCTCAGTGACTTTTGTAGCCTCCCTGGGTTGCAGCAAATTATAGATGATCCTGTCTGATCCCTGGGAAAATATCTTTTTTTTCCCACCTTCTCTGAAGCCTGATTGCTTTTGTGCATCTTGCCACTGCACCCTTATTCCTCTTGGCTGTGGGCAAACTGGTCTTTGCTCCAGCTATATCAGAAGCTTATTTGTACATTGTCTTAGCAGTTTCTTTTCGGGAAAGGAGGTATCCCCTATTCACTCCAGGTGGTTCCATCTTCCAGGTCAAATAAACAGCTGTTTTTTTCCGCTAAACTGCCCAGTTGTTTGCTTTGAAAGGAATACACATATTCAGGATACTTCTAGCAGCCAAATGAAAGGAAATGCTTTCTTTCACATCCCTACAGTTGTTCTTTTCCCTTGTCTGAGATGTACTTAGATAAATACTATATTGCATATCCTATCTGATAGCCCACATTAAAGTCTTTCCAAAAACAACTTCATGTTTCTGCAACCATCTCATTACTGACTGCATATTTGTGTGGTAGTTACAGGGCTATTTACCCATATAAATAAGTAAATAAAATTAAATAAGTGGTTTTTTTTGAAAATGCTTTCTACTCTACTCTCATTTAACTTCTGGAACCAGATTATATAACACTTGCCTAAATTATGCCAAAATGTAATTTTTGACTTTATCTGTGGAAGCCAGTAACTCATGTATATGGAAGTATGTAGGACTTAAAATGCAGTAGGTCAGAGGGAGAGGCAGCAGCAGAAACAGAGTTAAAATATGAGAGATTGAGGTGGGAAGTGAGGAAGTATCACTGGACCTATGTGTCAGGGTGTGTTTCAGTCATTGATACAACCACAGAAGGGCTTTTACTTGTTCATGAGCATTATTTAGTCTGGCCAAGTTGTAAATTGAAATGCGGTGTGATTATTTCAAGATGGGATATTTAGGATTTTTGTACAGTAGTAAATGGATCTGGGATGAGAATTATTTTCATGCTTTGTGCCCATTTTCTCAATTCTTTAAAGACAGTGCCTCCTTTTTTCTAATATTGGGGTTTTTTGTTTATTTTGTTTCCTCATTCAGATTGTACCCTATACTGTCTATATTTGCCTGAAATGAGGTTTCTTCTCTTTGAAAGGAGACTTCCCACTTGTCCTTCACTTCCACTCTTACCTGCAAATGAACATTTAGTCATTTTAAAGAAGAAGTGGGATTAACAGAAAAAGATGACTTAAAAGTTTTCTCTCTGTATGTTGTATTTCTAGACCCTGCCTGGGAAAAAATAATACAAAGAAAGAGGAAAAAGAAAGTTCAGCAGAAAATTCCAGGAAAAAAATAACTTCTCGTTTTGTAGTGCATTTCCCACTCACCTTTTCCTCCTCACTCCCTGTGAAATCACCCTGTTGTTGCTGCCATTTTTATTATAAGTGATGTAATCTATATTTATATTTGATTTCTGATTTTCTTAAAAATGAGGATATTTTAAATGGGTCAGGGGACTCTTTATATAGTTAGTTTGTCACAGGCAGCTGATTCTTATGAATGAAATACTGATACAACCTTCCTTCCAGATAGCAGTGAGGTGTTGTTAGTTGAAGGTTTTGTGTGTAGTAGAACTTGGTGAGCTTAAAGGAACACCTGGATAATAATAGAAAAGGGAAAAGGGAAAGAAAAATGCCAGCAGCTAGAAAATGGAGGAGAAAATGAGAATAGCAGTTTTTGTTGAGAAGCAAATACTGCTCTGAAGCACTGAAGGAAAGGGGCAAGAGCCATCAGGATGTGTATAAGGAGGGCAGAGAAAAAGAAGCTATGATCAAAAAGGAGTTTGGAAGGAGGGGAGTAAATGGGTGGTGTCTTTTTTCCTTATCTTCTGTTCCTTTTTAGAATGGTTTATTGTTTCTTCTTTTATTTTAGTAGGAAGCTAGCTAACATAAATTTTCAGAACTGACTGTGTACAAGCTATTACTTGTATAGCCAGTTAAGAGTTTCACTGTTTATGAATAGCTGCTTAGTAAAAATCAGGAAAATTGAACAATGATCTCAAGAGTAGCTTCTCTTTAATAGTGCTAACAATATACATTTTTTCAGTTTGGATTCTTCCACAGAATCATAGAATCATTGAATATCCTGAGTTGGAGGGGCCCCAGAAGGATCATCAAAGTCCAACTCCTGGCCCTGCACAGAACACCCCAAGAGTCACATGATATGATTGAGTGTTGTCCCAAGGCTTCTTGCACTCTGTCAGGCTGGTGCTGTGACCACTGGCCTGGGGAGCCTGTTCCAGTGCCCAGCCACCCCCTGGTGAAGCATCTTTTCCTGATATCCAACCTAAACCTCCTCTGGCACAGCTCTCTGTACCAGTCTCTTGAGTCTGGTCACTGGTCAGTCTTTGGTATTTCTTTTATTTTTCTATATACTACTTGACCAATTAATTTGAGCACTTAGTTTTTAACTTTTCTTAGGAAAAGAACAGTTGTTTCACATCCTTTTTATCTTCCTTGTGGCTGACTTCTTCCCAGTAACACTTTGCCTTCTGTAAAAATAGAGATTAAATCCCTATTGATAATTTTATTTTAGACTATGTCAAAGTTCAGATGCATGGAGTTACAATTAAATTTCATATGTCAAACATAACAGTGCATACTGCAAATACTGCTTTACATTATGACTATGTTGAAGGTATATGTTGTATTATATTGTTGTATAATGCTATACATTATGACTATGTTGAAGGTTTCTTCTTACCAGTAGAAACATCTTCCCTCATTTGCGTTTTGTCAGCGTAGGGTATGCCATGTAGACCATGCTTTATAAAGAGGCAAAATTCCAGGATGTTTAATGCTGTGTTCCTCATGGATTGTTCTGTATTGGATAAGTTGTATTTCACTTGTCTCTGAGAATTTTTTTTTAACTTGAAGGCAATGAATTTACTCAGTAGGGATTGTAAAAACTCAAACTCAATTTATACCAATTCACCAAACATAATAAACTTTTGTAACTTTTCCTAACAAAAGCTCCAGTCACCTTGCTGTTGTCCGTGGGGTTTTTTTATGTACAAAGCCTTTACTTCAATAAACCACAAATCAGAATATAGGAATGTGGTAAAGTAGAATATTTCCATACCTGGTTTGACTCTGTACCAGAATGTGAAGTAACTTGCATATGCTGAGAAGTTCTTCATTGACTTACATGTTTTCAGTGTGCAGTGGGGTCGGCTCAGAGTATGCCTGTACAGAAGTTGATGGAGAATACCTATCTTTTATTCTGTAAATCTGACACTGGTGAAACTAATAGTTTATTAGTTACACTGTGTGTAGCTAATATCAGCAAGCCTGACTCATGTGTCCCCACCTGCATGGTCACCCAGAGACAAGGTATGTAGCATAATCTGCAGGTAAAAAGAAATACACTGTGGTTTTTTTTTTTTATTTCAATGAAAAAAATTGAAATGTCTAAATAGAAAATACTTGCTGTCACCCCACCCCAAGAATTACAATGTCAGCTTAATTGAAAGAGCTGTAATTTTTTTCCTGTACTGTTTTGCAAAAATTGTTTGTGTGAAGTGAATTTTCAGAAAAACAATGGAAATTATTAAAAAAGAATGCAATGTTGTCTCCAAAACTGAGGCAACTAGCAAATGTTTGCTTGCATAGTTTGTACTTTTATCAGTCTAACCAGGGGTAGAATTCTGAAGTTTTATAGCAAAACAGAAAATAGCTTACAGTTGAAAAAAGTGAACATCTCATCTGCTTTCAACCTCCTTATACATTTTATCATGTATAAGGTTATCATGTTAACATTAAATGAAACTTGGAAATAACTAAAAGAGAGATTCTGGAGTCTATGCATGATCCTTTCTGTTCTAGAAATATCTGTAAAGTGAATGCTGGTAGAAGCTTTGTTTCAGTTTATCATAGTTGTTTTTTCTAAATGTACATTGTTGATTTGTATTTGTCTTGATACCTACGTGAAGTTGCCATGAGTTGTGGAGAACTGCAGGTAGAGATACTTCTTTAATATATTTCCAGAATATGTACATTTTAAAAACAGATAAAGAAGCTCAGTTGGTTCTGTGGATTCCCTCATACGTTTAGCAAATATTTTATTTCATTNTATGATACACAGGCTTTGGACAGGACAGTGAAATGAAAAATGATTCATTTCTCCATAGATTCTGATCAATTTATATGAAAATAGAACACAATAGGACTTAAAGGTCAATTCTTGCTTCACATTAAACCATAGGCTTTTAATTTTCCTTCAGAAAGCTCTGAGCACTGAAGTGTTCATTGTTGTATGTAAAAAAAATTCTGTGTGCTGCCTGTGAACAATGGACAAATAAAGACAGTATATCTAGAAAACAAAAAGCAGTTGAATGCAATGTAGAAGTATGCTAATCTCTCCTGTGCTTTTGAAAATTCATTCCTACTCCTTCAAGTGAGCTGAGAAAATGCTGAATCGTCATCCTGATTCATTGTGGGATTTCTGCTGGTATGATTGTTTCTAATCATTGTATAACCCTTCTTTAGCAGAGAAATGAGAGTTCTTGTACAGATGGACTTTGCTAAAGATGAAATGATAAGGAACAGGAGAGGGTTTGGTTTTTTTTCTAACTTGTTAGTGCGTCTTCTGTTTGGGTTTCCTCTGAGTTTGGCCCTTTTATCTGTTTTTCACTTGATTCACAAAGGAGCCCTTTTAGAATTATTCCAGTTTTGTTTAAGAAAAGTGACATCCTATAACCTATTGACAATTGTAATTCCTTTTGAAGAAAGTAATCTTTTTAATATATGTGAGTAGGGGAGTGTTAATTTTACCATACTCTGCATTTTAATCATTTTAATGCACGGAACTTTTTTTTTCCCTGTTTAGTATACTCACGTATCCATCCCCTTTCCATGTGTTGCATGTCCTTTCATTTCATGCTTGCCTTGTATCAGATCAACTTTCATCCATTTTGCTTTCTCCCCATGCTCAGCAACATACATATGCATGCTTTTCTTTTAACCCAGCTGCGAGCCACATGCTGTGCACCTGTCTCGGAGGCAATACACCTGAGCCTGTTCTGTACAGACAGGTGCGGTTACTGGTAGTAACCAGTATATTAATGGAATTAAAGGAAGAGGGTTTAACCATAAAGACATTACACAAGATGTTCATACAATTGTGTGTTTGCTTAACCTTATTCTTGCTGAACAAACATATCTGATTTTGCTGTACTTCCACAGTAAACTCAAAATGGTATTTGTGATGTTAAGCTGCTTCTGCTTTTGTTCATCTGCGTCTTCAGCTTCTTGCAAACTTCTGACCTGGTCTTACCTGCTTCAGAGGGAACAGGCCTATTTTGAGCTGTCAATAACTGATTACTTTTCTCCTTAGGGATTTTAAAAAATGTATGGAGTTCAGAAATCCAGTTTGGATGTTAATTTATTTCTGTATACTCTCAAAATTCAAGAAAGGACTATAGCATGGTTTTCCTTTTACAATGCCAATATAGTGGCAGGTTGAGAACCGCTGTGACAACAAAAAAGTGAAATTTTTATTAGCACCTCTGCCACTATTAATACTTGCTAATTAATCTGTGTAAATGATACTAGTAAAGAATTTTTATATGCCATTTTTCAGATAGTCTGTAGTAAAACAGAGCTTGAAAATAAATTCCTTGTTTATAGGCATAAAAAGTTCGTTTCAGAGGGAGGGTTATAACCTGATGTCTTGACTTGGAATTTATTGGTAGTTATAACCTGGATTCTAGAAGGATTTTGCTTGTCTTTCTTTGGCAAATTTGCCATCTTAAAATCTTTTAGAGTTTTTTCCCTATCTGAAATGAGTTAATGAGTTACTGAAACTAACCATTGTGGTTCCATTGAAAAATGGTGTAAACTATTATTTATTATTTTGACCTAAATTGCTTTGAATTGGGAAACAGTGCACTGTGAAATAAGTTTAATTGCTTCAGCTTTGCCAAAAACACTTAAATATTCTTCTGGTACAGGAAATTCGTGATCAAATTAATGTGGGTTTTGTTTAATATATAATTATATCACTGTGATGGATACTTGAGTTAATTACAGAAAATACATAAATTAAGAAATTGATGAAAATTGCAAATAGTTTCATACTAAATAGAAAATACTTCAGAAGCAGCAGCAGAAGAGGAAATGACAATGACTTGCTGCAGATCATTTGCAGACCCTTAGGGTACAAGTTAAGTAACAAATCCTTTATCCAGAGCTGATGAAGTTAGCGCTGCACTGATAGTCTGGCCAAGAGCAGAACTGAAACAGCAGCTTTTACTCCTGGGCAGAAAATGAGAGACTTTCTAACAGGCAGAAGAATGAAGTTTGGTGAATGGAGGAAAGAGTACAAAGCAGAAAGTGTGTTCTGAGCCTTTTTGTGGCATTGAATTTTTAAAATCCCTGTAAGATAAGGCAGGATCTTCTGTTGGTGCATATTGCCATTATTGCTGTAATATAGAATATCTGCACTATTTTCACTTAAACTGAGGATTTATCACGTTTTGACAGTCTCAGTGACAGAATGTTATAGATATTTGCTTGACAGAATTTGTACAATTTAGAGTTGGCTTGCATGATTAATTCTTTGTGCTTGTGCCTGCTCCCTATGCCGACTATGTTGAGGGCTCTGTTATTTAGCTTGACTCCAGCCTATTCAATTGAGCAGTGGCTGCAGGAGGCCAGACTGCACATGTCCTAGGGCCATACAAGTGCTATTTAGCTGCATGTACTCTGCCAAGCCAGAGGCACTCAAGGGACTACAGAAAGAGGCACATTAGTGACATAACACTGAGAGCCTGAGCCATGTTATGTAAATGCTCATTGCGATGAAGTATTTGGTATTTGTTCTCATGCTGTTGTACATATATACAATAGGTTGCTGCTGTTTGCAATAAATAATTTGCACCTAATGTTGTTGACTGTGGATTTTCATTGTAATCCTCATTGTGTTGCTTATGTTCTCATGTTTTTTACATTGTTTTAAAAAGACCGTTGGGGAAGCTTTTTTAATTAACAGAGAAAAAAGGGGAGTTGTGGAGGTCGATGAGCCCTCCGCAGGAGTGCCCCTCGCCTTCCCCTGGAGGGGTGGAGCCTGACAGGCAGTGCTATCCCTAAGATAAGCAACCTCTCTAACTTATGGTGACCTGGCTTGGTTGAAAAACTCAGCATGCCTTACCTCTCTATGCAAATAACCTGTATCCACCCCCTGCCAGTCCCCATATAAACCCCGGCCTCAACCTCCGACTTTAGGAGTTCTCTGTCCTGGCTCCCTTTGCAGAGACGCTTGCAATAAAGCCATCTCTGTGGAATATGCCACCGCAGCCTCCTCTCTCGTTCCTGTGTCAGCCTGGGGACTCCACAAGCAGAGCTGAAATCACTGAGCTGAAATCACCAAGAGCTGATATTGCTTGCTGGAGTCGCCCTCAGCCTTGGGAAGCTGCCCCGTGCCCCTAGGAGGTGTTCTCTGCCGAGACGCATCTCTCTGGGAAGGTCCCAGCACCCAGTCCGACTTCTACCGGACCTCAACGGCTGGGATAGTTGACAGTGCTGTTGATGAAGTTTGAAGATATATTTGCGGCTGCTGTTCTCTTAAAACCTTTTTTACTTTGTTGGATAACTTTTCTATCCTTCTGTATGCCACTAGAAAGGAGAATGGAATGAGTTGTTTGAGGTATATAGAATTAAGGGATGGGCACACATCCAGGGAATCTCAGAGGGAAATATGGGCTGTGTGCCATGCACTGAACTTGCTACATATGTGCACATCTGATCTAGTGTGCGTACACTACACAGATGGTTAGCAATTGCACAGATCAGCTCCACAAAGCATGTCCAGATCCCACTAACCAGGGTGCCTGAAAATCCTGGTCATATGGCCAGTCTGTGATTTCTCTCCTCTTTCTTCCTCCCAAACCTGGAATTCTGTCTGAGGAAGAAATTAAAAAGAGGACATGCCGAAGGCAGAAAGAATACCAGGCTCGTGTTAATGTTGGACGTGCTGAAAATGGTGAGGTTACCATAGAGCAATGATCCTCGGGACCTCAGCTGAGCTGTAGTCTACTGTGTGTGTATTTTTAGTTTGCTGTTGCAGTGTGAAAAGTATTCACTTCACTTGAGCTATGTCATAATAACTTACAGTGAATACTGAAATAAAATGCTAATTAAATACAGTTAGAAGAGAGCACATGGCAAATTACTGTAATACCACTGATGGCTGGTAACTCATATGCCTATGGTGACATGATCAGTTTTGATCAAGTGCTTTCCCTTTTAATCTACTTGCTCTTTAATAATGGGCCTTCTCTAAGTAAAACCTGCACCAATTTAAAGTTCAATTAATGTAACTTTTATTAGTTAGAATGTTTTTCTTAACCAATTAAGCCATAATTAAAAGTGGAATATTTCCTAAATCCTTAAGGCCTCTTCATTAAAATGGAGAAAATTCTTCTTCACAAGACTCTGGGTCATTTTAATTTCTCTAAATAAAAATATAGTTCATGTTCCCAAGTAACTCCTGCCTAAAAAAAATATACTTGCTACTGTTTTAAAGTATTGATCTAATTTTAAGTAGTCTGACTATTCTCCCATTGGTAAGTAAATGTTTATGCTAATATTTTGCATTGAAAATTATGATGGATCAAATTAGGACACTTTATGATTGTGATGTCATATATGTACATCACAAGACAAGATTTTTCTTTGTTTGTTTGTTATTTGAGGTGGGTTTTGTTTTGTTTTGTTTTGGTTTTTTGTATGTGTGATGCATTTAAAAATCCATGTTTTTCCATCTCAGGATTTCTCCAACAGGTGTAGTCTCACTGATGTCCATGTCAGTCTCCTTTTTTTGACAGTACAGGTTTATTAATTTTTTGAAGAGTTATATGTGTGAATTATTTTTGCACTTCATAATCCCACGCTATTATGTACACAATTCTGATTGATTACCAGGATTCTCAGGCTCTACCTGTATAAATGGCAAGCTACATGAGTAACTTAATTTCTGTAAGAGGTAAAACTTTTTTATCTGCTAAAAGTTTTGATCTGATAAATCCTCCAATAAAATCAGAGCACCAGTTCTTATGGTGCTGTCAGTCTCTCTTAAATTATCATCTATACTTTTCAAAAATTAGAAAGATAACATCCACAGAACAGAAACCAGTCTGATCCTTTGAACTGCACATTTACAAAATTTTCATTTTGTTAGAATCATACAGCATTTTTTAGTCATTGGTCTTTGAATGAATTACCAAATGGTCACCTATAGGTGTCTTTAGTAGAATTTATTTAGTCCCTTTTTGAGGCAGTTTGGAAAATAATGATAAATCATGTTTAGATGAGAGAGAGGCAGCTATTCTTTCAGGAACTGAAACTTCCTGTACATAGGGAAAAATAGCATCAGGCTTGGCTTTCTCCCATATTATATTGCCAATAGAAAATATTAATTCAAGAATTAGTGTATGAATATTTAGGGACTTGTATCTTTCTTCCATTACACTCTGATTCTGTTTAATTTGAGGGGTAAAACAGATGATTCCTTGATGCTACCATTACTCATATTTGGGCTTAAGTTGAATTTGTATGTTGCATAGATGTAGCTAAAAAAAAAATAAAATTCAGTGTTTGGACCAAACAGCTATTTTCTTCCCTGTTGTACTTGGTTTTGTAAGGTAGTCAGTGAAAAATAAATCACTCTATCACAGTGAAGAGGGAGTTCATCTAGTAGAATTAATAATGCCTTATGTAAGTGTGATACCCTCTATGGTTTTCTTCTGTTTTTCACATGCTGCCATTTCAACTACAGAAAGAGCTTGAAAATAGTTCTCACTCTACCTAAAAGCATATACATTTGGATTGCATGCTTGTATGAGTATATTTATCCCTACCCAAGACCACAATGTTCATTAGTTCTTAAAATATGTTATCTTGTTACTCGTCTTGTCTTCTTTTTAAGTTTCTCTTCCACTTTAGGTCCTGCTTTTTTCCTTTAAAATTCACAGATTTTATCCCAGATTCATTTCAGAGAATATGCTTTGCTTTACAGATCTATGTTGCCTATGAATCTTGACTACAAAAATTACTTTTAAGTGCAGTTAATATTGTCCTAATTTATAAATTTCATAAGCAGTATGTTCTTGTGATAATTAATTTTTTGTTACTGCATTATTATTTGAAGTATTCTGAGTACAAACATGTAAATTCATATGCTATATAGTGTGTGTATATATATATATATATAAAAAACCTTGGTCAGGTTACAGCAGACCCATGCTGTCTTTTTTTCCTGACTATACTCAATATGCTTGGTTTGGAAATGCACAGTTAAGGCTGCCTTTTTTTTCATATCATGTGTATTATTGCTACTGGTGCATAGTCTAGCAAGTACATTGTAGTTAAAAATGGTTGTACATCTTTCTAAAGCTTAACATGAAGATTTTCTAGCTGGAAATTGAACTTTAGCTTTGAAAAAGTCCTTGAACTTTAATTTTAAATATGTGATCAGAACTACCATACAGTTTAGGTTGGAAGGGATCTCTGGCGCTTATCTGGTACCACCCCCAGCTCCAGTTGTCCTAGCATCACCGTTAGAACAACATGCTCAGGACTCGCACAGTCAAGTTCTGAGTATCTCCAAAGACGAAAATCCCAATACCTTTCTGTGAACCTTTTGAGGACTGACTGATCCCAAGGTGAGGAATGTTTTCCTTAGGAACTTCCATTGTAGAAATTTGTGACCACTGACCATTTTGTGACCATTGTGCTGTTTTTGCACCTCTGAGAAGAGTTTGAGTCTTCTACATAACTGCTTGTCACATTGTTGAAGACAGCAGCTGTACTTAGCCTTCCTTCTTCCAAGCTGAGCACACACACAAATTTTTTAGTCTCTGCCCATATGTCATATGCTCAAGCTCCATAAGTTGGTGGCCCCCCTCTGGAGTTGCTCCAGTTTATTTATGTATTTCTTCCAGAGTGGAATGCTCCAGAGATAGTCTCAGATGTTCCATTTAGAATTGAATAATAATTTCCATAACCCTGCTGGTTATATTCTATCTAGTACAGCCCAGTGTACAGACAACCCTCATTGCCTCAAGGGTATGCCACAGACTCCTGCTCAACTTCCTGTCCACCAAGATCCCAAGTACTTTTCTGCAAAACTTCTGTCAGCCCTCAGTCTGTACTGATGCATGGAGTTGGGCTGTTTGGTTTTTTTTCAGGTGCAGGACCTTGCATTCATCTTCATTTGAGGGGAGGGAAGAGGAAGGGAAAAGGAGTTAGCTAGGTTTAGCATAATGGCTGACAAAGCAAGAGCAAAGGAAGGAGCTGGAGCTGGGAACAGGACTGGTAAAGATGTAGATCAGAAGGTGTATCAAATGACAGATTGTCACTGATGCCACTTGCATCCTGCTTTCTAATTCAGCCTCTTCATAATACTTCTTGTGGAGTTATGAACATATTTCAGTTTTGTGATTTCTTTTTTCTTTCAAATATGTGTGCCTAAGTAAACTTCTTAATTGCAAAAACAAATG
>WAAG01038617.1:33763-61008 GCA_013390105.1 Tichodroma muraria | reverse complement strand
TTTTTACCTTCAAAATCCTTCATTTCCAAATCCAGAGGGAAACCCAGTGACAGGATAACCTAGAGGCAGCAGAGAAATGCAGAATTTAGTTCAGCAGAACACTGTGCAAGCCAAAATCAGACCAAATTAACAAAATGTAAAATCAAACAACATCAGATAATGATAATTTAACTACAAACGAAGCCATTATTTGACACTACATTCCAGTGCTGTGAATGTTCCCAACAGGGACATTCAAGGTGCTCACATTCCCTGTTTTCCTAACTCACACCTAATTATCCTCTTAGATTCTCAGTTCAGAGCAGTAAAATTCAGTCACAGCCCCCAGCTCAGGAGTGCCAGACTCCTCACTTTCACCCTGGATTAGGCAAAGACACCAGTAACACCAGTAGATGTTTATTCTGAGTGATCCTTGACAAGGACAAATGAAAATCTTTCCCTGACAGGTGTAGCCAAACTTTATGGCCTAAAAGTTTGCCAACACTGGCAATCCTAAGGCTGGATTTATTTACATTTTGTTTTCAGTGTGCAGCAGTGTGTGAAGTTAAACCCTCAGCTTGTGGCAATGAGGGTACAGAAACATCAGGAATTGAGATTTGGAGATGAGAATTTCTTAGGTTTAGCAGAGAATCAAAACTTTAAAACTCTTTAATATAGGAAAATTATAGATTTAACACAATGGAGTTTAGTAGCTCCTTGTCTATATTATTACAGAGACTTTATTATTTATTTCTTTTGATTGAATAAAGCAAGTTGTTCACATTAATGGCTGAGAATTTTTGCAGTGACTCATCTGTGTCAAGTCAGACAAGGCTCAGGACAGAATCCTCCCCCTGAAAGATCACCCAGAACGGTTAGGGCTTGACTTCTCTTCTCCTAACAAAAATAAAATATGTACAGAGCAAATATTTACAACTAGCTCTGAGGTGCTTATTAGAGATTAGATAGTTAATCCATTAGAAAAAGAAACCTAATAAAATAAACAAATAAACCATAAAGCCTTTCATGGCTCTGACCACATCGAGGAACGAGTCTCTGCCCGTTTTCCCTTTTTATGTCAAGACAAAAAAAAAAAAAAAAAGAAACCCACAAAAGAAAAACCAAACAAAGGAACCCTGCAATCCAAACCACCACAAGGCACTCTGCGAGGCTTTGTTGGCATCGTCTGGATGAAAACCCTTTTTCCTACTTAAGGAAACACCTGTTTTCCAGAGAACTGGCTGTGTTACACATTAACTGACCGCTCAGGGCTCAGCCTGGGGCACGTGTGGGCACAGCTAACGAATGTTGGACGTGGTGCCAGCACCACAGGCAGCCCCTGGCACCTCAGCCCTTTCCCCTGCCCTCAGGGAACTCAGCAGAGCCACCAAACTCTGCCTGTGCTCGGCCCTGACGCTGCTCAACACAGGGTTTTTTTTATGAATTTCATTTTCCGGCCAGTAGTGAAGCATTTAAGTCCCACAGGGTGCCAATCCCTGCTGTGGAATCCCTTCCCAAAATTCCCACAGGGCCCTTTTTTAAGTGTTAATTTGCTGTTCAGGGCTGGCACAGAGCTTAGGTGCAGTCTCTGTCTACAGAGAAATCCATGAAGCAACAGGGAAGCAAAGATTTGCTCATATATGTCAGGCTTTGAAGGAAAATCAGAAAAATGTGCCTCATTTTGAAGGCTGTGCCTGTCTGCAGGCTCACATCTCATCTCTCTTCTGCTGGCTGGAGCCTGGACACAATTTTTTGCTCCTGTGTGGATGACAGTGACCTCAGGGAGGGAGTTTCACCCCGGTTTTAGAGCTCCCTCTCCTCACACCTCATGGCTGGGGAACGCCCTCCAGTGCTGAGCCATGCTGGGGACTGCCACCAGCACATTTACAGCGGTGATCTGCAGAAATAATTTCTTTCACCTCCACAGAGCCACTAAAGAATTTTCCTCTGTAACAACAGGCTGCAAGTACAGTCCTAAAACAGGAATAAAGCCCTGGCAAGTCAATTCCTGACCCAAGGAGCCTCAGTCTCCAACTCTCACTGAGATCTTGCCTTTATTTAAAGGCACCAACATCGATATTTTACTGCGGTTTTATACAGCCAGCAGTTAAAACCATAAAACTTCTCCTACCTGGAGGACTTGGGCATAGCCATATGTTGCAGCAAGGTGCAAAGCTGACTGTCCTTTGTGGTCCACGGCGTTGATGTCTGCTCCTGCCCGGATCAGGTCGTGGACGATGGCAGCCTGCCTGGCCGTGACAGCCACCAGCAGGGGAGTCTGCAACAGCAGCACACACAGCTGTGAGAGTCAGCTCACACAAACATCACAGTGATGCCTTGGGGTGGCTGCCAGGAACACAGGCTGGTCAGGATTAAGAGAATAAAAGTGGGTATTTATTAAAGGCCTTCCATAGGTACACCTCGGGCAGTCAGAAGCCTCCCAGAGGCTACGCCCAAGATGGATAATGGTCACGGGTTTTTCCAAATTTTATGATTTGGTCCATTTGCATATCAGGGGTTAAGCCTCCCAGTACATCTTCAAGTAATGAACTCATTTACCCCCAATTTTCTCCCCCTCCCCCCAGCTCACTTTTGTTTATACTTTTTAGGGCCTGAGACAGTGAGGTGTCCTTGAGTTCCAGGCCTAGAGAGGAATTGTTTTGTCTGAATAAAACGGGAGAACAGTAGCTGACAGGAGCTTTATAGTCATACACTAAAGAATTGCAGGATTATAAATACATAGAAAATATAAAAGCTAAAACCCTAAGTCAGCAGCAGCAGCTGCTGGTGTAAAACAAGGAGTGGGGAAAGGACTGGCTGAAATCCCAAGGATTGTGGTGCCAGGAATGAGCGCAGCTCTCAGGATGGTTTGGAATCCCGCATGGCACCATGAGATGGGGACGTTTCCCAGCTCTTGCTGGACTCCCTCTGGTGTTCTTCATCCCTTCATTTGGATGGCAACCCAATCCCCAGCGTTCTTTAAACCCCGATTGCATCAGGTACAGAACAAGTCAGTAAAACCTTCAGCCTCGGACACTCATGCCAACACACAAATATTCTGCTGGAGCAGTTTCTCACATCACTCCACGAATCACGAGCTGAAAAAAGAATGGGCTCGCTCTCATCCCACCTAATTTATGATCACGACACTGAGTTTTGCAATCCTGCCCCTATCAGTGCCAAGCCTTGCTTGCAGGAGCAGAGGGGCAGAGCTGGATTTTTTAGGGTTTCTTGCTGTCAGTCACTCCAAGCCTGTTCCCATCCCAAACCCCGCTGTCTGCAGGAGAAAGTGGCCCCTTTTTTACCTTTCCTCTGTGCTCCTTGGCATCGAGTCTCCTCAGGGGCCTCATGCGCTCCGCAGCGGCCAGCGTGTGGGCCCTCAGGCCTTTAGCTGCATAAATATGCAGAATTCTAAGATAAATAAAGACACCGATCACTGGTGGACCATGGACCACGCTGGGAGCAAACAGTTTTACAGGGTAGTGCTGCCACTTCTGGGGTTTTACACCCAGAGCTCCACAAATCCACGCCGTGAGCCCCAAAACTCCCATTCCCGTGGGAAGGGCTTCCTACCTCAAACAGCTGCAGTGTCCAAGAGCCCTCAGCACTCCTGAGCTTTGCCATTCTGCCTCCTTCCCACTTCAGCACCTTCTGTCAGCTGAGATTTGTCACTGGGAGGTGGCAAAGTCCTCCACAATTCCCAGTTTGGGGAATTGTATGTATAAATCACTTTTTGGGGTGATACGGCTCTGGGTATGCTGGTGAAACCTCACCCTCCAGGGTAACAACCACTCCCTAAGCGATGTATTTGTAATTTATCAACCTGTTAAACCCCCTAATTGATATATCTGTAGTACATCAACCTGTTAAACCCCCTAATTGATATATTTGCAGTATATCAACCTGTTAACCCCCCTAATTGATATATTTGTAATATATAAACACGTTAAACTCTAACTTTGCGAAAAATCCTGGTGAGAGGGACCCAGTCCTTACATTTTGCACAAGACAAAGAGTTGTCACAGCCCGTGGGAATGGCTGGTGCCCCTTAGTGATGGGGACAACACTTCTCTGCTTCACTTTGGTCATCTGGCTCTGGCTGGAGCCACCTTCGTTCCCCCAGGTCCTACTTGAAGGAAATTCCAGCCCTCTAGAGCAGGAGGAGACCACCCCTCACACCAACCCCTGGCTTCATTCTGCTCCAGACAGAAACACTTGATGCTTTTCAGGCAGGAGGTGGTGGGCAGTTGCTTCTCTCCTCGGGTAGTTTTGTACCCCAGAGCCACCCCTTGCAACTTCAGGAAGTGGAAATACAATTTTCTGGCTAATCTGATTTTCAGTCAAGCTCAGCATTAGCTGTGGCTGCACACCCACACATCCCTAAGACTGCCAGGAGAGGATAATAGTGATTGAAGCTGAACTGCAGAAGCAAGGGCTGCTGCAGGAAATGCCTCCAGGCCACAGCTGGATCATGAAATTCCTTCTTAGTCTGCTTAATGTGTAAAATTAGCACCAAGTCTGACAGCTAATCTCTGGTTCTAGCCTGTACATGTATTATTGAACTAACTGATTGCTAAACCAACGCTTGTGGATAGGAAATAAAACACTCTAGGCATAGCAAAGTTACTGTAGATCTTTATTGAAGGAAAAAAAAAAAGAATTTGTCTTTTTTTCTAACCAGAACAACCCAGAAAGAAATGATGAAACAGTTTCATCTTTGTTTTATGTTCACACAGAGAATTTACATACATTGGAGTGAAAGAAATTGAAAAGCAATCAGAGCAACCACAGGCTTGATTCACAACTGCTTTATCCCAGCTTTGCCTAGGGAATATCTCTGAACTTTATAAAACTGGAGGAAGCAGTGGTGAATTAAGCTCCTTTGAATTGATTTCTTTGCTGGGTTTTTCTGCAAATATAAGCCACTAATTTCAATGCAAACCTCAACTACTGCTCTTTTCCAACAACTTTATGATCACTTACATGGTCATGTCTTCCACATTTGCCAATATTCAATAAAAAAATACTCTTGGGAAGTCTTTAAGACCTTCAACCTGAGTTTTCAAACCTCACCCAGTTCAGGCATGATCTGTAAGGCCACTTGAAATGTTGCTTGGGTGGCAACTCGACTCCAGGTAATAAAGAGTACAATAAATTATTTTGCAGTTAGTCTTGCAAATAATAAAACCATCTAAAAATCCTGGGCTTTAGAAAGCAGAAAAACCCAGAGAAATTCATCAGCCAAGAGCCTCTTGCTTTTCAAGGAAACAATAAACAGGGTTCAAAGGGGATGTACCTCCTGAAATATATTTGCCTGTGGCATGGCACTCCTGAGCCTCAACCAAAATATTTACAGTTGCATCGGAGGGAAAAGGGACCAGGAAAGGAAATCAGGAAGTCAGAAAGGAATCGTGTGCACCTCTGGGCCTGGGGAGCTTTCTAAGGAGAGCTCACTAAAATTCCCTGGCTCAGCACATCACCAGCTTCACACTCAAACGCTACAGAAAAGCGAAAATATTGCTAAATAACAGTAATGCCATGGATTCCTTGTTGGGCTGCAGTCCAGATTCTGGAAAATCCCTGTCTTCTCAATGATCACCTGATATAGGGCCACGAATTGCAATCCTGACTCAGATAGAACTCCCAGAGACTTCAGTGGGACAGGATCTGTCCACTGGCAGCGTTACCAGCCAGCCACTAAATCGGCCCCACACCTCAAATTGAGATTATTTCAGAGAAAATAAAAGAACACGACCCCAGCCCACGGCTCCACGCCTGCAGGGCTGGGCTCCAGAAGCAGACAAGGTGAGAGCTTCCAGTTACACCCTGGTGTGAATTCCTGCTCTGCAAACAGGGATCTCTGACTGCTCTGGCATTTGGCTCAGCTTGATTTTCAGACTACTGCACCCACCTGCACCAGCAGAACAAAGCTACACTTTACGTTTTCCTGATTTCCAAGGGAATAGCAAAATTTAGGAGAGAAAAACGTCAATTTAGGCCCCCCCCCAATGTTTTCTAGTGGCCTAAATCTGGTGGGAGTTCCTCCATGGACAGGTAAAAGACACACAAACAAGGCATTTACACAAAAGCTACTGGGTTTGCCACTATTTAGAGGCAATTGTACCATCACCAAACGCTGCAGCTGGCCTTGGCCACACTGGAATCTGTCATTTTGAGATCATGAGGGTGAAAATCACCTTGTGGTGGTGCTGAGCACAAGCGTGCAGCATCCAAACCTGCCTGGGAGAGGCAGCAAGAGCTGGAACAGCAGAGGAATCTTGTGCTGGGCGCCAGGACAAAGCAAATTTCACTCAACACACAAACCACGGCGTTTCACTAAATCACTAGAAAAGCACAGATTTGTGTAAAACACAAATCACTAAAACTCCCGCCCCACCCTGCCTGCTTCTCCTCCCTACCCAAAACCCACTGAGGTGCTGGATGGAGCATCGGGCAGCTGAGGAGCAGGCCCCAGATGTGCAACCTAAAGCCCTTCAACAGAGAGAGCATGGCTTAACACGTACGTATCACTGTCTTCGTCTTCCAGGAGCAGCTTCTCGATGGGCAGGGCGCCGATGGCTCGCCGGGCATCCTCCAGCTCCTGCGGGGCTGGCTCGGGGATGGAGATGGGCACGGGCACCAGCTGGGGCCCGGGGAATGAGGAGGAGGCTGCAGGGTACTGCAGGGTGGAGGCCGGCAGGGCGGACAGCGGCTGTGCCCACGGGAAGTACGGCAGGGGCGGCTGCTGCTCCGTCACCTCCAGCGGTGGCACCACGGCCGGGGCAGTGCTTCGGGGCTGGGGAAGGGCACAGAAATACAGCAGAATGAGACAATCAGCCAGCTGGGGCAGGGGGAGGCTGCAGCAGGGCTCGGGGATGCTCGTCTCGCTTCTGACATCCCCCGTCCCTGCTCTCCGGGTGAAGCTCTGCGCTGAGGGTGACGCTCTCGCTGTGCCCAGGTCACGCTCGCCTCAGGTTCCCCTCCAGCTTTCTGCTCCCATTCCCACCCTCCCTGTGACCCTGGCACGCCCTGTGCTGGCAGCTGCCCTCTGGACAGTCCCAGCTTTGCTGCCACCAAGGCTGGAGGCAGCTCGTTGTGGCCTCTGGAAGAGCCCAGGCAGAGCCACATCCCAAACCCAGCCCTTCCTCAGCACTGAGGGCCACAGGGACACAGAAATGGCCCTTGGAGGATGGGCTGGGTCTGCCTGAGCAGCCAAACTGAACCAGGGGAAGGAGGATCAGCTGTCTCAGGTTCATTGGAAGAGAACTCTCTGCCCTTCCCCTCTTAACATCATCTTGTCTCAGCCAAGCACATTTTACCTGGCCTGAAGCCAAATATTCTCCTATCTTTACGTGTTTTCACCTTGCTCTTTTATCCTTTGACAGCAATTTCTGAGAAATTTATTGCCAAGTCATCCTTCCTGCCTCACCTGATTGATGTGTTTCCTGGAACCCCATTGACACTGTTTTTTATTTTCAGCTTAGAAATAAAGAGTGAAAATCCCTGCTCAGTCTGAAAGAGTGAAGAGAGCTGGGGAAAAGGTTGTGAATTTTGCCTGATTCCAGTACAACCACAACTTTTTGCCCTGCTCAAACCATATTACTGCCCGGGAAACCACGTGGCATGGATGCGAAGACACACAACATTACAATAACTAAATTAAATAAATTAGACTAACTACACCCCACAGCTCCTGCTAGAAGGTGGGAATCAACATAATTTCCAACTTGGTGTTTTGGACTTACTGCAAAATTGGTGATGAGAGGCTGGGAAGTGTAAGTGAGGACAGAGGAGGGTCCCACCAGGGTGTAGCTGGGACACACGGGCTGGACATACATATCTGCTGTGTAGGGACAGCTGCCAGCCTCGTGGGACACGTAGTCGGGGTAAGGGCTCCACTGAGCCAGGGGCTGCAGGGAGGTGGGAGAGGGCTGCGGGATCCATCCCGAGGCCAGAGCTCCTTCCTCCGGGCCAGGCAGAGCAGGGGCAGCAGCGTCCATGTCAATGCAAGGCTGGCCTGGAAAACAGGGCAGGATTAAAGGCCAGCTCAGCACAGTCTCCCCTGGAGAGTCACAGAGAGGCAGGGATACGTTACCCATGGGTGAGTAGGAAGGGACTGGCTGATGGGGCAAAACAGCCTGGAAGAGAGAAGAAAATGTAAAAACCAGGGGTGAAGCCCATCAGCATTAAATTCAAACACTTAGAGAAGCACAAAGTATTGCCCAGGCACTATCAGCTGATTATTAACGTCAAGGTCTGAATTCTCCCACCCCACACAAGGGCCAGAAGCACTTAACCTTCAGGCAGCCAGGATACACCACCCTAAACACCCACAGCGTCCCCTCAGCTCGAGGGGACCTTAAAGTGTGTTTAAATTTTGTTTTGTTTGTGTAGCAGAGAGAATTCTCCTTCAGAGAGGAGCCAGCCAAGCTGCTGCCTGCTGGGAGGGCAAATGCAGGCTGAAGACAAGCAGCAAACAGCCAGGGACGGCTCTGGATGGTCTCTTTTAGACCCCTGAACAAGCTGCCTCCCTTCCAAACCACTTTCAGTCCCTAGGAATCAGATCCTGCCAAGTGCAAAGCACTTTCCATTGAGTGATGGAAGGTGCTCAGCACACTAAAAGCACCTCGCCTAAAGAGATATTAATGGCACTGCCAGGTAACACCAGGCTCCAGGGCCTTCAGAATGCTTTAGGTTTCTTTCACTGGCACAGTATTGCTGGGGCCGGGCAATCACTGAGCTCCCGAGGGAGAATTTTCCTGCTGTTTGTTTTTTTCCCTACCGTTGAAGCTGCAGTTGCACTGGAATTATGGACATTCCCCCTTTTCCTCTTCAGCAGCTCCTTCACTGGCTCCTTCACTCGCACACCTTGGTAGGGGCGAGGCTGTGGCTGCTGGTCTGGGGCAGAAGCTGAAGGGAAAAAAAAAAATATTTAAAAATTTATGTAACATTTATTTTCCTTTCAGGGACCGCAAATCCCCACGGCAGCCTGGTGGCTGTACCAGGAACACGTTTATTTTTATTCTTCCTTTCCTTTGTGCCCCCCAGTGCCACTGGACTCCTGAGCAGCTTTACACACTGCCCAAAGGAAAATCAAACCAAATATACCCGAAAGGTGACACACCAGAATTGCTGGGACACACCAGGCAGGGACATAAAAAAGTAGAGATTAGATATTTAAAGGAAATATACTCACTGTTTAGGCAGAAGCTATAAAAGCAACCCAAATTAGGAAAGCATCCTTGCTTGGAAAACCTCTTAAGCATCATTAGTTGCACTTAAATATCTCATTTTGAGATCAGAGAGGTGCTGAGGTTCCAACTAGACCAGAGGCGTATTTCAGTTCTGAACAAATTTTGCCCATAGCTTGGCCAGGAGGTTGATAAAGAGGTGGCAACACATCACAGATCTTACACCCCCGAACCTGCCAGCTCACACCCATGAATTCTGCTCCATTTTGAAGAATTAAGTTTACAGCCAGCTCCAAAAGCCTCTCCCAAAGCCATGTGAGCAGTGAAAGCAGGGGAAGCACATTTCTGCCAGAGCCAGAATTAACAACTCATATTTTACCTGGAGTGTTTGGAGGGAATCGATAGCAGAAGGAAACCAGGGGATATCAAAGCCTGGTGTTTGTAAAGCCACCGATAGCAGAGGTGGCTGCCTGCCCCTTTTACTGCACTTTGATGTGTAAATACAGAAATGGATAAGTTTTCCATTTTTAAAGATTGCAACTGGCCTTTGGTTTTGAGGTACAGGTGGGTATCCAGCTCCAATCTGAATTTTAAACTATTATTCCACCCCGGGACAATTTATTTAGATTCATGTCCTGCAAGAATGAATCATTTCACCTCAGATCATCTCCCCCAGCTACATTTAATTCTATGCACACTGAGATGTTTCTGTTACACCTTCCTGGAAGGAGAAAAATGAAGTTCTAAATACAGAGATCATAAATCCACTTCAAAAATTACTTAATAGAATAAACGTTTCTACTCTAATTTCTTTAAAAAATACTTTTTCCCCTTCAGCTTGGCTCTTTTATTGGCTCGTTATACATAATTTAATTATGAAATCTTGATTGGCCACTAGAAATCCTTTTAGGACCAGACAGAACTCCATTTATGCACTGAACTGTTGCCTTTGTTATGCACATTAAGGAAATCCTTTACTTTTAAATGGTAGTTGAAGCAAAGATGATTTCCCAGCCTTTGCCTGATCTACCTTTGCTTTCTCTGGACATCCTTTTTGGCTCTTTAAATCAGGTTTCTTCTGCATTCCCGTGAATCCTGTGGCTTTCAAAATGAAATTTTAGAAGAGAATAAAGGTTCTTTAAGTCTCCATACAAGCATCCACAAGGGCTTTTAGTACAATTCATGTTTTGCTTTTGAAATTTAATCGGTATTAATTTATTTGAGTGCAAATAATAAAGAGTTCTGGCATTCTTGGTGCTGTGTGAAAACAACAACTCCGAAAATCTGAACTCTCCCAGAGCTGCCTGAGTGGGAGAAATGAACATTTTGGGGCGTATCTCATCCCCAACTCATCAAAGGGCCTCCCTGCAGAATTAGGGTGGGGAAGGATGGTGGTTTCTGGCTCCAGGTTTGGGGGATGGGAAAGAAGAAATTTACTGTAAAAGCTGACAAATATACCTATTCAGAGTTTCCGGTGTAAGCAGAGTAACCCCAAAAAGAAAAAATATATAAAGAGAAAAAAAAATCTTAAAAACCAAAGTCTGCAGATCTTATTTCGGTTCCCCCAAGCTGACCTCCAGAAATAAAAATAATGCGAGCACAGCTGCTTTTCCACTGCTCGGGGCGTGTGGGGCCTGAGCATCGCAGACAGACCACAGCAAAATGACTTCGGGGCTTCATGGTGCAATTCCTCATTGAGCTAAAGACACTCAGCCATTTACAAATATCAGCATTTGGAGGAATAATGACAATTCGAATACCTTTGTAAAGGAAGGACCTGGATTTAGTCATCCTTATATAAAGGTTTTAACAAACCGTGAAGATGTCTCGGGCCAAGATTCCATTATATCTTAATTTTAGTCACGAGAGCTCAAGTTCCATTCAATAAAATTAAAGGAATAGCAGCTGCGTCCTGGCTTGTCTCCTGCAATTCCAGGGCCGCAGAACACCCACATGCTGCTCCTCAGCAGGCACATTTTGACTTGACCTGTGAAGCAGGGGCAGTTTGAAACACCTCCAGGCAAGAAAGAAGAGAAGGAACCCAAACCCAACCACTGGGGAGCTCTGCAGTGGTTTCCAGGTCTCCTTTGGGCTCGTTGCCATGCTTTGGCCGGGCTGCCCCCCAGCCCTCGGTGTGTGCCCAGCCCCAGGCTCCCTCCATCAATGTTATCACCCCATGTATTTGCTAAAAGGCCACAAAAGCCTTGAAGGCTTGTGAGCAATCTTTAAAAGTGGCTGCTGAACACCAGAGCTGCTGGAAAGGCACCAAAGGGCTCTAAAGGTCAGCAGCAGGAAGGTGTTGGATTCCAGACCACCAGCCTGGGAGCATCCAAACTGCACAGGAAAAGCTCCACGGGACCTGTCACCCTCCATTTTAGCAGACACGGCCCCCTGATCCTCAAAACCATCGATCTGAGTAAAAGGCCAGGCAGAGAAAGCGCGCCAAGACATCGCCAAGAATTCAAACTCTATCCTCCCCTACATTTTGGTTTAACCATTGCTGAAAGTGGAGAGGGAAGAGAGTGGCAGAACAGCTGCTGGAAGGGCGCGGGCAGCGGAGCGTGGGGTTCCAGATCGCTGAGCCTCACCCCGGCAGCGCTGGCCTTCGCACGCGGGCTCGGTTCCGGCCTTCCAGCCAAGGCAGAGCAATTTCCCAGCAGGCAGATTTCAGTTTGAAATACCCTGCCCGAGTCCCTGCCTGCAGCAGCGAGCGTCACGCCGGTCCCTCTTGCAGAAGAAGATTTCTGTGCTCGCAAGGCTGACACGTGATAAGCTTATCAGTCGGTCCTGTGTTAGCACTGCAAATAGTTTTCCCCCCTTTTTTTTTAATCCTTTCACCCTCCAGTGTAATAAATAATTGAAAAGAAGCACAATAGTTTCCCTCTTGTTTGCAGTAATACCAAAAAGCAATCGCTGACTGCAAATAGCAAGAAAAATTTAGATTTCAATTAGCAAAGCCCTGAGTTAATGGCTTGGATATTGGAGATCAAATCACATTTTTATCAGACACAGCGAACTTAGGCTAATAAAAAGAAGAAAGAGGCTTCTTTTCATAGGCTTGTACGCTTAGAGTCAAATCAAAACCTTTTTACATCCGTGCCTATTGCAAGGGAGTCAACATTGGTCACGATCCTGTCCTTATTTCCTCGCTAGTTACAGAGTTTCCCTCAAAAAACCCAGGGTGATCTTTATCTCTGCCTTGTGGGCAGTCCAGGGCAGGGGAGCAAAGCACTGAAATGCACTGAATTGCCCAAAATCCCAAATAGTGGCGTGACGGGGAATCACTCAGAAATCTTCATTTCAACTCCATCCCTATCCCTCAGCAGCCTTCGGGTATGTCCTGCTCTTAATTAATATTTTAATTGATCCAAGCGACAGTTCAAGGTGAAACGCCGACACGACCCACCTGCAATTCCAGCCCCCGGAAACAAAAATCCACTTATTTCTGCCAAGATCCATCTGATCCAGTTGTGTTGGTGCCACAGGCTGGTGAGCACCAGGTCCCTGGCACCTGATCTAAACTAATTAATACACATCTGACTGATAATTCTCTGGCTGGTCCTGAGAACGAATAACCTCATCAGTGCCAAATAAATCATGAAACAACTCAGAAAATGTTTATCTGAGCTCCGTTTGGCCATTTCTTGCTTCATTATCTTTTCAGTCCCAAAGGACACGTCCCAAAGCCCCAGGTTTGCACATCCAGGCCCATTTGGAGGGCTGGACTTGCAGCTTCTTTTGTGCATTTGACAACCCAAATTTCCCTTGAAGCTGTAAAGAACACAAGGAAAACTGTGCTGGAGGGGATTGTCATTTATCCTGTTCAATACACTGTGAGTGGGTAATTCAATAAAGATAAAATATGAAAAATACGAATACGAAAATATTCAACAGCCTCAGTATTTCACCTGCTTCCCAACACCTCAGAATCATGTTTGGCCAGGTCTCCTACACTGCATTATAACCACCAAAGTAAGTGAAATGTTAATGTGACAGAAGAGTATTTTAGATTTATGCCCAATATCTTCATTTTCAGGTGTTGGAAGTTTTTTCCAGGAATCAAACTAGCCTTGGGTTCAGACAAATCCATGTGTCCTGTGCTGTTCTTGAGGAATGTTTTTGATAACTGTCCTTTAAAAAATATTTCCTTCACACCTAAAAGGATCTAAATGAGTGGAGAGCAATGTGCAGAGCCCAGATTTTGTTCCCACACCAGCAAAGTCTTGCAGATGAGCAAATACAGAGTGGATTTTAGATTTTTACACTCGGATAGAAACAAAAATCAAGGGGTGACACAAAATGCTGGCTAATCCCTGCTGCTCTGGTTATTCTAATTAAAAAGATAAAAGCTTTCAAGTGTCAAAAGAGAGTTGGGTGCCTTGGCCGTGTGGTGGTGAGGGCCACTAAAAATTCTCTTTCAGAATAAGAGAAGCCCTGGTGCAAAGGGGAAGCTGAGATAGACAGAAAGTGTCTTTAACCATAAGTCTCACCCTAAGGTCCTAATTCCTCCCAGCCTGTAATACTCTTTCCATTTTAGTAACACAAGCTTTCCTTTTAATTGCTGCTGTGGTCATCCGTAGAGTTTGACACCTGCTTTGCAAAGCATGGATGGGCTCAACTTTCATGCTATCCCTCTTTCCTGGTGGGGCTTGACCAAAATTATCACTCACAAGGTGCAGAATGTTGCAGTTTCACCTCTCAGTCTCATTAGCTGATACTTTCAGGGTGGCTCTGTGCAGCCTCACATCTGTGGTGGGCAGAAAAGCTTTCCTATCCACTTTAAAAGCTTTTGGGAAGGGATTTGCAGAGGTGTGAATTCACATCTCTCGGTGGTAAAGGGAATCTGAGCAGCTGAATCTCTGCCAGTGACTGCAACAGGGGCTGAGCATCCCAAAAAACTCGGACACAGGCAAAACCAGCACCTAAATAGAATATTCCTGGAGAATTAGAATTAACTAAGCTAGAAAAGACCTTTGAGATCATCAAGCCCAAGCTGCTTCCACGCTTTTCACAACACAAACTGTTTGTATGGAGGGTACATCCAGGGCGTTTTAAAAAATTCACTACGGAGGCAACAATAAAAACAAATGAAGAGGAAACTGCTGGTGCTGCCCATGAATTTCCCATCCCTGAGGGGCTGCTGGGGCTGCTCCTGTTCAGCAGAATCCTGGGGAGCCCCGACCAGTCACTTCTCCTGGGCCGTGGGAGGGAAGGCTTTCAGGCTGAGCCACCCTGGGGGTTTTGTGAGCGGAAGCCCAGGGCCCCAGTCCTGCTGAGGAGTCACTGTGCCGTGACCTGGGGAGCATTCCCAGCCTGCAGGGCCAGCCAGGAATTCCCAGGACATTCCCAGCCAGGCCAGGCTCCCTGCACAACAGAAGCCTCTGGCCATGGCAGCAAAGTGTCCCAGCTTTCATTGTGCTCCTGCACAAGTGTCCCCTGAAAGAGCAGGAGACCACCCTTGAGAGGTGCCCTGAGAAATCCCCTCAGGTGAGGTCACACCTGCTGTTCTGTATCATTTTTGGGTTTTCACAGAATATTTCGAGCCGGGAAGGATCATCCGCTCTGAAGTGAATGGGATTGAACCCAAAATCTTGGTGTTACCAGCACCAAATGGGTCAAACCTCAGGGTTTCAGTTTGGAAAGTTCCCAGGTCACCTGAGCTGCCTCTGCATCGATTTCTGTTCCAGAGCAAGGCCACAAGAACATCCCTGGGGTCACAGGTGGCCTGAAGCAGGTGGTGCAGGAAACGTGAGGTCCCAGCTGGTCACACTGACAGGAAACAGAGGTGACACCAAATGGGGACTCACAGAGCTGCTGGGAACTCCAACTTCCACTGAAACCCGTGGGATCTGGCACCTGGATACCTGCTCTGACCTCAGGGACCACTCAGGGGTCTCCAGGACACCCCTCCTGTCCACCTCCGAAGCCAACACGCTGCAGTGGCTTGGAAAGAAAACAGCATTAATCAGATTTCCAAAGGTTTTCATGTTCACTTTTCATGGAAATCAGATTTCCATGTTGGAAAAGGGAATTCTGACAAAACTACAAAAGGAGGGAGATTCAGGGATTAACAAGCTCAGGGGACACTGGCCAGGAGTTGTCCACGAATTATCATCAGGGAATGACTGACATTATTTGACTTGTAATTCCTGCAAGGGTCAAAGGGAAAAAGCAAAATAAAAACACCAATTCAGTTCCCAGTTTCCTCCTACCCAAAGCATTGTTGTTGGCATTGCTTTATCACTGCAGAAATAAAAAAAAACCAACACAAATAAACCACTCATGGACTTCTGAGATGGAAGATTAAAATCAGGATTTGGATGTAATCATCTTGCAGTTTTTTCAACGTCTTCTCCTGCTCAAACTGCTCAATGTGAAGGGGGAAATACAAATAAAACTTCCTAAATAGACATTTGAGCATCCAAAATGTTCAGCTGAAAAGAAAGAAAGCAGGAAAAAACCCAGAGGAAACGGATTTCAAAGCTCACAGAGGCACATGGTTGGTTTACTACAAGCAGTAAAACAACCTACAAGCTGTGATAAAAAGATGAGTAATGTCAGATAAGTCACTGGCAAGGGTTTAAGAAATTAATTTTTCCATTCAGGTGTGTTGTACCATTCTGTGTTGATGGAACACAGGGTGAGAGGCAAAGCGTGGCAGCACAATTGCCAAAATGAGCATCACCTACTGATGACAAATGAGATATGATGGTGATAAGAGCAAGAATGAAAACCTTGCAAGAAGCAAACACCTACCTGGAGTAGGATCTGTAAATTACTCCAGCAAAGGTGGGCCCAGAGGAGTGAAATTGTCTTGAAAACAAGAAAACTGATTTCCTGTAAAGTCATAACTGTACTGCCCTCAACTGCTTTGTTCCTTATCTTTTTTAATTAGCTGAAAGAAGTACATATCAAAAAAAATGGCACAGAAATAAGATTTCTCACAGGTTTCACTTTTCAAAAGGAAAATTTTCTGCTACGTAACCACCGTAACCTTTGATATAATACCTGCATCCTGTTATTGTTTTTATGAATCATAGTCTTCCACTTGATTCATAGTGATGAAAGCCAACAAAGCAGCCCTGAGCTCATATCCCTGCTGGAAAATGAGCATCACACCTCAGCACTGGCCTCTCTTGAGCCATTCCTGAGCATCCCCTCCCCTGCCACTCTCTGCTGACTTATCCCTCACAGCCCTCAGCTGTCACCAGAGGTAGGAAAAGCAAATCAGAGCTCACTTACATTTTTGCCAGTGCATTCTGTGGTGGGATGGAGCTTTTTTTTTTCCCCTTCTTGGCTGAGGATAACTCGGCTCCGTGTGTGTGTGTGGCTCCTGGGTGGGGATGTGACAAGTGAGGGTCAGGATGTTTCTTTCGGCTTTTTAAAAGCGCCGTGTTCCCGCTGAGCCCGGTGACATCATCACCCCCTCCAACCACAGCCACTTCTACATTTTCCCTTTGCTCTCTGCTCTCTGCTTCTTCTTCTTCTTCTTCTTCTTCTTCTTCTTCTTCTTCTACTTCTTCTCCTTCCCCACGCTCAGCAGCTCCTCTGCGAGCCCTGGGAGATGTTCTGCATAAGAAAGGTGTCACCGAGATAGGTTTGAACAAACAAAGGTGGATCCTGCCTCTCCTGGGATTTGCACCACAAATTTGCAAAATCAGGGCGAAAGGTTGGGCAGCAGCAAAGGGTCTTTCAGGAAGGTTTTGGACCTCTCTTGTGGCACTAAGGATGATTTTTTCCCCTCGTATTCTGCTGCTCTGGATGGCACAGCTCTTGTCATCGCACACCCAAACCAGCCCCCAGGCCGTGCCTGCCTGGCCCTTTAAATGTGCAACCCTTCTAAAACCCCAAATTTGAGTGTTTGCTCCTGCCTTATGAGAATCTCAACTCCCCGGGGCCACTAAATTTGAACTTGTGAGGAAACACCTGTAAACACTTCAAGCCCCATTAAGCCAGGACGTCCTTCATTTGAAAAAGAAACCCCTTTTTTTCTTCTGTTTTGTTTTTATCAAAATACAACACTTCCTACTCAGGGAGAAGCGATCCTTCCAAAAGAGCCTGCAAAGCTGCAGGAAGGCCACGGGAGCCTGGAGAAATTCTTGGCATTAATGACAGCACCATTACACCATGAACACAACCCTCTTCCCTCTAAAAATCTGCCCTCTGGGATCAATTTTCACAATTAACACTGACTTAGGAGCTTAATTCCCAGAGAAATATTTGTTGGAGCTGCACAGTGAGGTCAGGATCTCATCATTCCCATGTTGCTGTTCAGTTTTTAATCATCGAATTGCCCCAAAAATTTGCTCTCCCAAATTTCTTTTCCCATAAAAAGACAAAGGCAGGATCTGGTGAGTTTTTTGGCCAGAATTCCACTAAAGGAATTTTATGCTTTCAGGTGTTTCAGGCATCTCTTGGGTGCAGATCCATTCTGTGAACCGTTCCACAGCACACCAAACTGCATTTAGTGGGAAAACACAGATTTATCAGACGATTATTTAATTGTACTCACTCTACTTCAAAGATTTGTCCAAAAACTAAAAAAAAAGAAGCGAACCCCAGGGCAAGTGGAGTGGAAAGAATTAAGGGATGTGCATGTCTGCCCTCCAAAACAGCCCTGACCTCCTCTGTTCTCAGGCACGAGGGCATTGTTCAGCCACGTTTTGCATATCTGAATTACTGCTGAGCACCAGCCCCACGCTGGGACATCCTCCCTGGGCTGAAGTGCTTAGTAACAGCTGATACTGCAAAACCAGACAGCTAGGCTGGGGTTTAACTCCCAGTGAAGCCAGGAAAAGCACTGAGAGTGCTTTCACTGGAATTTCAGCCACTCCAGAGCACAAAGGAAGCATGGACTCTCCAATCTGTGAGATATCCATGATGTATTTCTCCCCAAACTAATGAAACTCTGTTTCAGAAACCTCCTACGTGTGTAGAATTAAGACAATGCAGCAGCAAATCTCTTCCTGACAAATTCAACCTGAAAGCCAGGGCCCGAGCACACAGTTGGATTTGCTGAAAGCCTGAAGGCCAGGGAACACTGGGAGAACTTCTGGAGTTTGGCTGGAGCAGAANCTCTGCTGAAATTTTCCTGGGGAAACCCCTGACAATACAGAGCTACTGGGACAGAGCAAAGCCCAGGATGGAAACCTGACCACGGATGCAAGAACACCTTTGTCCCTGTTTGCTTTTGCTTTCCTTGTTTCCTAGTAGTAGTGCTGCATCACAAGTTTTCAGTGAAGTCCTTTGTGCTTCACTGTCTCCCTTGTTGGAGAGGCTGCGTGGTGAGAAGGATCTCGTTGACATTGTTTGTCAATCTTGAGCTTTCTGTCCCTGGAATATCCACTGCCAGGCAATGAAATCCTCATTTAGTGGGATCTGGCCACGCCTGGCAAGGCAGAATTGATCCTTCTCAGATAGGTACGTTCATTGCTTTTGCTGTTTACCAGATCACTCAGTTTTGCTCCTGGTTGGCCAGAGCCTGAAATCAAGGGTTCAGGCAGGACTCTGGGCTGGCTTTTCCCTCTGAGAACACCCTCTGTGTACATTTGGGCTCTGCAGAGCAGCAGCAGCACAGGCTGAGATTTGTACACAGCGGGTCTGGAGTGCAGCTGAAGGCAGATTGCTTCATAGCCCAAAGTAAATACACAGACTCATATTAAAAGAATCTACATGTGCTTATCATCCTGCCCTCAACTGTGCTTTAATTGAGCTTAGAAAAGCTGTGGGTAACGTTAAATAACTCAGGATTAAACTGGTTTTGAGGTCTTTACATCGATACTTTAAAAATACAAAGCCAGGCAGATAAAGTCTTATTGTAATAAACACCTAAAATGAGGAAGTTGCACAAAAGGGGCACGTTTTCCTCAGATAAAACTGTTTTGGTGGCCGATAACCATCCATTCCCATATTTTACACATGGTTTCTAGATTAACTTCTGCTGTGCTCAGCAAAGAATCACTCTCCAAAAAGTAACTTCAATTATACATTAAGATAGAAAGGGCCACATCACCCCACACCAAGCAAAATAAAAATATGAGTTTTTCCTCATTTAATAAATCCAATTTAGTTAAGGACCATTTATTTATGAAGTGCAAAGGAGGAGACAAGAGTAGGGAGGAAGATCAAAAACATCATATTTGCCTCTTCCTCTGAAAACTGGAATTCATGATTCAGGTTTGTAAATGTGAACATGAATGATTATAAACTATAAACCTTAGGTCTGTAAATAAGTCTGAAGCCTCAAAATCATTGCAGATCATCCATCCTTCCCTTTTTTTCATGCCAAACCCTTTCTCCATCCCCCATCCCTCCTGCCACTGCTTCCCCTCAGCACAGCAGAGCAGATGAGTAGGGTGAAGTGATGGAGAGAAAGCAGATTTTTGGTGATCTTGCAGCTAAGCTCTCTGTAAAAAATGGGTTTATACTCTAAGCTGATGCTGCTTTTATGGGGAACTAAAACCAAGAGCTGTCCCTGCTCGGTCTGCTCTGGTTGCAAGAATTTTGAGTGACAAATAGAAATATTCCAATGATTTTACGTCAATCTGAACCTGAGATTTAATTCACTCCCTCATCTCTCTGATGTTGTCTTGCCAGCCCAGCTCCAGGGAATCAGTGATTTTCTCCCCAAAGTGAAATAATGCTGTTGACAGAGGTGCTGGGTGTTGGGTTTTGTTGTTGTGGGCTGTGGGGTTTATTTTCCTTTGTTTTTAAACAAGTCAATATTAGCACTTCAGTCCTGTCATACAACATGAGAGGTAGGAATATATAAGGAGTAGTTTGATATTTCAGAAAGCTTTGTGGTCTGCAAACACAAACATTTACCTTTGAGAACACAAAACCTAAATTAGTAAGTGGATCTTTGGATGAGTTTAGAGGACAACCACGCTCAGAAAAGGTTCTCATACTCCTTTCCTGATCAACCAAGAGAGAGAATGGAGGAAATGAAAAGCTGAGTCTTATTTAAGGCAAAAAAATCTGACATAAGACTGGGGAAGATTTGTTATTTCAGATCACAAATTCTACAAGCTGTGTCTTTACTTTGTAGCTTGATATTGAATGGGAAAATATTGCAGGAAGCCACCCAGAACCAGAGCTCAGAGAGCCTGGATTTGTTCCAGCCAGCTGATGTAAACCCCATCCCCCGATTTAGGAATATCTCACGGTGCCCTGGTGAATTCCCTGAGCACAACCACCCAAATCCCACCACCCCCAGCTCTCCTGGCAGGACTCAGAGCAGGACTAAAGGAGCCTCCTCATTCTGGAATTGATGAGGTGATTGGACAGCAAAATTGCTTTGCTCAAAGTCACATAAGAAATCTGTAACAGGGCCAGGAGCAGAGGCCAATTTTTGGGGCCAGCCCTGTGTGCAAGGTCCTGCTGATCCTGTGCTTCCCAAGGAGTGCTTTCTCAGTACCATAATTAACATTGAAACGAGCGTGGCGCAACAAACTCAGTTTTGTTGGGTTTTTTCCTTCTTCTTCTTTCGTTTTTTAATATCGATGTGAGCCTCACACCTCCCACTGCGCCCTCTGAAACGAGTTCTGATTCATTCCTCAGCTCTGATAAGGAACAAATGATGCAGCCCTGGTGTGTGCTCAGCGCTGGAGACGAAGTCCTTGGGCAGAATAAAGCACCAGAGCCCTCCCAGGCAGCCAGCACCTGACCCTGGCACGTTCCACCAGGGTCATTACATGGATTTTTCCACTCAATAAATTATCCCTTACATCAGGCACAAAGGAAAGTGGGGAAGCCATGGATTCTGCCCGAGTGAAGATATTTCTGAACAACCTCAAAAAAATTCTGAGTTTTGGAGTAAAAAGCTCTGGAATAAAGAGAAAAAAAAAAAAATCCAGCTCATCCATATCTGTCTGCACTTAGAGAGGAGAGTGAGAATTTCCCTTCAGCGAGCACTTGTGGGTTTTTTAACACACACCAAGTACCAGAAGGATTTTTTATCCTTAGGAGATGATCTGGTCCATTCCTGAGCCCCAAGATGCGACCGGTTCACCCTCTCCAAAAAAACCCCAGACCGACACAGACCCACCCCAGCACTTCTTAAAGATTTAAGAACATACAAATGTTGAAGAATACAGAAATATTTATGGATAGTTTCCAGCGATCACCCCCCACCCCTGCTGCTCACACAGACCATGCCCAGCACGGCCTCAGGGCTCCGTCCCCACCAATTCTGTGATTCCCTGGGAGGCTCCTAAAGCACCTGGGCTGAAAGGAGAAGGGGCAGCATGTCCGTAACTTCCCCACCACAGGAGCGCCGCCCTGGTGCTTTTCCGGCTCGCGGAGCCCGTGCTCACCCATCCCAAACGATCTGTTGGGAAATCGCGCGCGCCAGAGCCGCCCCCAAAGCAAACGCGGCCCTGACAGAAATCAAGCGCAGGTCGCGGATGATTCACGGAGAGAAAACAGGATTAAGGGGATCACTGAGTGCCACGCACGGAAACGGCACGGCCGGCGCTGGCAGCTGCCAGGGTGACACCCCAGGGGAGCCTGGGGTTACACCAGATGGGAAAGAAATGCGGCAGAAAGTTCCATGTCCCCCCTGGAGCCTCAGATTTTGCCCGTCCCGCACAGGATGCACAGAAGTTTGGGGTTTTTTCCCCTCAAAAAAACCTTTACTCCCCCTTCGCCGGGTCTGACAAAGCAAAGCAGGATTTTAAGGGGTTTTTAATGGCCTCTGTCTCCGCACAGGAGCAGAACTGAAGAGCAGGGAAGGTGTGTAACACGAGCTCAGGGCTGCTTCTCACGCCCTACATTCACCATTCGCAGAAGAGGCTTTCATTCCAATTACTGCTGACACGAGTTTGGGTTCTGAGAACGGCACTTTTAACTGGATGCACACTAAGGCAAGTCCTAGGAAGGCGTTTTAAAGCTCACACTCTGTGCTCAGTTCACACAGTGGAGCAAACCCATCTCAAAGTGTTTTAGAAAAGCCACGTTCAGCCAAGCCCTGTGCCCAACTCAGCACAGCAATCCAGGGGCTCCAACACCTCCTCTCACACTCAGATATTGGCCCAGGCTTGCTAAAACCTAACACCCAGCATTTCCTCAAGCCAAGGGGGTTTGACATTCTGCTATCAGGTCAGAAAACTGTGATGCTTCCACCTGATTGATTTCACACACAAACCCTGACTCCGTCACCAAGGCGGGAGTTCAAACCCAAACTGAGTCAGGAGGAAAGTCAAGTCCCCTTTGTCTGGTACCTTCTGGAAAACAATCATGTTGAGAGCACTCTGTGAGCACATTTGCCCCCAGAGTTTCGAGGAGGACCAGCAGCTTTGGCAGCATCTCCTGCCTGCCTTCCCCCGAATCCCCGCAGAGGAGTGGGCAGAGAGCAGCAGAGAACAATAGCGAGCTCTGAGTGTACACAGCAGCTCCCGTGGCTTCATTTACTTTTCTGTGGCCTCCTCCAAACCTCTGGGAAAGCCCCCTGAGGGTGCAGCTGCTTCTGAAAGCTCGGGACGTTTACTTTTCCCAGGACACGAGGAGCGTGAGGGGTTGGACATCTCTGCCTGCGGGACTGACCCCAGAGCTCAGCTCATCTCTGCTGTCAGCTCAATCCTCTGCTTAGGCCGGGGGAAAAGGCTCCATTAGGAAGTTGGGGGAGAGGGGAAATAGGAAAAGTTTTGTATTTTGCCCACGCCGTGTGTTGTTCCCTTCCATTTTTGCTGTTACTGGGGTAGTATTTGATCAAAACAGCAAATTCTTGGCATCAAAAAGAAGCCACAGCTCGTTCAGTCACCTATTTCCCTGCCCTGGAATAGAGAAGGGCGGCACGGCACGAGGCAAAGTGGCATTTCTGTGTTTAAACCAGCTGCTGCTCTGAGGAGAAAAGCGCAGCTAGGTCCCTTTCAGGGCCCGGTGGATCGCGACCTGCAGCTCCTGCAAGCCCCCGCGGAGCCTCCAGCTCAGAACGGAGGCAGAGCTGCTCGACAGCATCCGAACCATCCCACCGGATTGTCCGACACGAGCGGCCCCTGTTACACCCAGCCCACAGCCCAGCACTGACCCAGAGCATCACCAGTGGCCCCAGCGAGGGCCACCCCCCTCCTGACCGCTGCCACTGTCCCCAGACTCCAGCATGAGGCCGCCCAAATGAACAATAAAAGCACAGGCAAAAGCCACAATTTAGCTGAACCCGAAAGTTTTGCAGTCAGCATTTATAGATAAATTTGTTTTAGCTTAACAGATCCGTTGGGTGAAGCTGCCATCTGCTGGTCCCCTCCCAGCTGCTGCGGATTAAGCCGGAAAATCTGGGGGAACGCTCAAAAAAAAAGTAAATCGGGAACAACCTCATTTGCCATTCATTCCGTCCAGTAAATCATAATTTTAAAAAGGAGACTGCAGCAACGGGGAAAATGTGATGTAAGATCAGCATCCTGGGGCAAACAGAGAATTGTGCTCTGATTTTCTGTTCAGGACTCACAAGCAGATTTATGACACATTATATAAAATACCCCCCATAAAGCAGAAATCGTTTGCAGACATGAATCTTCTGTTAGCCAGTTCTGCCTGCAAACTTTTTCCTTAACCCAAATTATTCTTTTTTTAAAAAGGGAGATATAAAGTACTGTGGATGTTTAAAAATTTCATCATCACAGCAGTAACATTAGCAGCAAAGAATGCATTTGAGAAAAAATGACAATGAATGTTCAAACCAGACATTCCCATTTAAAATCCTGATTGCTCCCTGACCATCTTTTCTACAGATTTTTGGATAATCTCCCTCCTCTCTTGCAGTGCAGAGAGAGATAAGGGTGTTTTCTTGTACTCCAGATGCACAAAAATGATAAAAATAAAGGGAAAAAAAATAAGGGCTTTCCCTCTGGAGGACTCAGCTGTGAAAATCCCCCACTCTCAGTGTCTGGAGCTTGCCCTGAGTGACTTTTAATCGTGTTTGATCGAGGCAGAGAAACCAGCTAGAACTGAACTTGATGATTCTGCTGCAAGAACCAGCGAAGGCATTTAATTTTCCATTTAATTCTCCCCTTTGTTCACCTGTCAACAGCTCTGCACACTCTGCAGTTATTTATTTTCCACACAATTTCACCTCTGAAGGTGCTTTGAGACAGGGGAAGACTAATGAGGGAAGTTTAGCCTGCCAGGGAGTCTGGCTTCAGGAATCCTCACCTGCAACGTGAGCTGGGGCTGCCAGAACTCATTCAGCTCCTGCTCTCTTCTGCAGTGGCACTCCTGCAACCCTGGCTGACCCAAATCTCCAAAAAATCGGATTAAATTCAATGATCACACTCAGTGTGAGGGTACAGAAACCTCAGGTGATGTGGCTATCACAGTTAAAAGCTCATTTTCACTCTCAGGTGGATTTTTTTGTTGGAATACACAAGTTCTGCAGGGAGAATTTGGGGATTTCCCCTCACACAAAATACTGAATAAGTAAAAAACCCAATAAAACAAGACTGGAACAAAACTGGTTTAAATTATTTCCTTTTTTTTCCCCACTAGCAAACGTCACTTCTAGCAAAACCCCACAAATTGCAGGATGTCCCTTCTTCTGTCTTTCCATGCTCCACAACGTGTCAGATTTACAGGGATACCAGAAAATGAAGGAAAATTACAATGCACCTGGGCAAAAGTGGAAACAAATTCTGCAGGCATTAAAAATGAGGGATTATTCCCTTGTAATTCCATGCCCTGATGTCACTGAAAAGTATCAACATCCAATTAAAATCCCGGATAACCACTGGAATTCAGATTCTCTTTGGATGATGCTGTGACCTGTCCACCTTTACACCAGCACTGGTTGTAACTGCAAATGTCACATTTTGGGAGGCCTAAACCCGAATATTAAGACATATTTGTGGATGTTTTTTGGAGTCTTTTTCTTTTCTTATTGACAAGGCCAGGTGACTCACAAAAAAAAGGATTTGAAGCTGTTTTTCTCTTTACAGAAGGGCAGAATTTTCCTATAGGGTCAGAGCTCCCCGTGGTTTGGATCACACCTTAAACAATGTTAAAATCATTTATTCCCTCCCAGTTGCAGGCAGTGAGTTCAAGTGCATCACAAGTACAGGCAGGCCGTGGCCAGGTGAATAAATTCAGGAAAAAAATCAGGTATTTTTTGGGAAGAATTTTCCAAATATGGGAAACACTTGGCTGTAGAACACCAAATTTCCTTGCCTATCATCCTCTGCACTCCTGGGACAAACAGCACCTCGTGCTCACATACAGAGAGGACAGAGCAGAGCAGCCTTTCCTCACATCCTGCTGTGGAAAAGGGGAAAATTCCCTAAATCCTGACGGGCAGCAAAAGAAACTTTGCGTGTTTTCTGCAATAATTAATTTATCTGCAGCCTTCGGAAGGTACGGGGTCAGGGCACGGGTATCTGCATTCTGCTGAAGGCTCTCCAAAATTTGCATGGAGTTTTTTCTGTTCTGATAACATCAGAGGGAAAAAAAAAACAAAAAAACAACCAACAAACCAAACCAAAACAAATCAGATTGTGCTGTTTCAACCATCAGTTGCTGCAAGCGAGGTAAACGTGGACTTTCCCAGCTAAACCTCTCGATATTGGAAAAACCTCGTGACTCATTTTTTCTGATGTTTCCTCTGGCTTTGCAACTTATAAATGAAACATCAGGAGTGAATACACAAATGAGCTGATGTGCTGAATATTTTCATATAAGGAAAAATGTCGTTTTCAGTTTCCCTTCCAAGCTTTGTCAACACTCGATGGATTTTCTCAGCAGCCGCAGCAAATGGAACATTTCAGCCTTTTCAGTGAGGCAGAAAGAGCCAAAGCACAGCAATAAATCCCATCTTGCCATTAAACCACTGAATACTCAGAAAATGAATGAGCTTTTTGATTTTTCTGTATGAAAAAAAATATCCCACACCAAAAAAACAACTCAGATAAACCAAATAAAACCAACCAAACCCAAATTCACAGAGCACCCGGGTCAGGGTTCAGAAATGAAAGGTCCCTGCTGTTCCCACCCTTGGTGAAAATGTTTTTTGTTATATTGCTAAATATGTGCATCTTTTCAAAATTCTATCATAGATTTTAACATCACTCCAAAAATCTCAGGACTTAGGAAGCGAAAATTCTGCTTTTCCTGAAGATCAGTCCCTCACGAGATACTAGAAAATGGTACCACTGAAAGTACTTACTCACAAAACAACAACATCCAATAAAACACTTGAAGTTTTAAAATCAGTTTGCTCCTGTGACAGAGATGATTCCTTTCCACAGAGACCTCAGATGGGATTTTTTTTGTGCATTTTAACCCAACAAATTCTGTCTTGCAACCCCTCATGAGCTTGAGGAGTCAGTGGCACAAAGCTCCTCCTCATTAGGCAATGAGATAATTAAAATCAGCTTCAAGAAATTCCAAGTCCTGGTGCCCGTCCTCTGTAACCAACAGAGATTTCTGGTTGAAGTCCTGCCTTTGCTACTTTGGGAAAAAAAACCTTAAGAATTCTTTAAGATTTGGGAAAAAGACAGAGCCAAGAATGACTGGATCTGAGGAATCTGTTCAGGAGGAAGTTAATTTATTAATTAAACTTCATTTCAAGGCTCTGCCATCCTCCCACCTGGAATTCCTCTCCAGCATCAGCTCCCAAATAAGGGGAGACTTTGGCCCTTCCCTGGATTTTCTGAGGGAGAACAGTGAATTAAACCTCCAATAACATTAACACAGCTCCCAGGAGCACACAAAATAATCCAATTTTAGAGCTTTTGCACAAACATTCACCCTGTTAGCAGAAGAGAGCCCTGCAGGTGATGAACTCAGACCAGCAAGGCCCAGCCAGGCAGGACACAACGTGTTTTATGGGGATTTTTCTGCCTGGGCCCTGTTTTATGGGGACCATTCCTTTGTTCTGACCCTTTGGATGTGGCTCCAGGCAGGAGCAGCTCCTGACTCACCCGAAAATCCACCACTTGTCCTGCAGGAAAAGTAGGATTTGCTCAATCCCTCAGGAGCAAATTAACAAGTGTCTGAGAGAAGTGGATGAAAAACTGAAATATCTCTGTGCTGCTTCATTGCCAGGTCTGAGGTGCCAAGATTTTTCTTTTTTTTTTTTTTTTTTTTTTCTCT
>WAAG01038617.1:13939-26420 GCA_013390105.1 Tichodroma muraria | reverse complement strand
AGCTGAATGCACTTTGTTTCCTAGGGGCATCAGGATGAAGGGATGAAAAATAATGCCAAGGACAAACATGCCTGAGCCCTGTTCTGGGGAGGTGGAACTCTGAGCATTCCCATTAAAATTTAACAGGAACGTGGCCCCAGGACTCAGCAGAATGAAACAACTTAAAGCACTCGGTTCCCTCCCTTGGTTGCTAAAAATAATTGCCACTAAAAATAAAAATATTCCGATTTCCAAGGGGCAGTGAGGTAACAGGACACGTGTGGAGAGCCAGACTCTGCAACTTCCAGCACTGGAGGAAGGGCAGTTTTATCATGGAATAATCATCCCTGCCTGAGCAGGAAGGAAGGAATCTCCCCCTCTACAGCCAGGGTGACTCAGCCGGGGAAGGATGAAGAGCTCAAGAAAAATGAAAGAGGATTCCCTGACAGCTGAGAACACGTCAAATGCAGCCATTCTCTGATGTGAGGCCACAACGCTGCAGATGCAGAGCAATTTCTGTAACTCAGCCCCCTCCAACACCACAAAATCAAAATCATTCCTCTCAGAGCTCAACAAAGTCCCCACTGCAGCCACCAGCAGATTTGACTTCGTCAGCTGCATCCTGAACAGCAGCCTGGGCTGAATTCTCCTCTCCATCTCACATTTTAGGTGCTCTGGGATGACAGCCACGCTCTGCTGAGAACCCAGCACTGATCAGCTGGGGGAGCACAGACAGGCTGCCTTTGAAACCACAGCAGATGATTCCTGAATGTTTGCTTTGACAAAGAAATCAGGAGGGGAAAAAAAATAATAAAAAAAAAAAAAAGGGAAACATCTGAGTTTTTATTTTCTTGTCTGAATAAAAAGCTCTCTTAGTGAAAAAATGGGTTACAGTGAGGAGCCCCCAAAGGAAGAGCCTTTAAAATGCTCCAATAATAATAACATTTATCAATTTTCTCTTTCCATGCCTATTAGGCCTCTAAATTTAAGCTTTTGTCTGGATATCTGTGCAGCATAGACTGCTGAAAAGCTCTTTCAGAAAAGCGATGAATAAAAAGGTTGACCTGGAGTTATTTGGAAAGCTGGGAAGTGCTGCATACCCTGCGGGATTGGGTGATCGATTCCATTTGGGACCGGGTGATAATTCCGTTCTGGATCTCTCGGGTCAATGGAACAGGGACAGCCAGCCCTGGCAGCTCCTCCTGCCCAGGGGAGGTCACTGTTGCTGCACAGAATGCCTCAGACGGGGCAGTTTTAGGTTTAACGGCGCGGTTTAAATGTGGAACACCAGCAAACCCCTCCCCAGGGTTCCTTTCCTTCCTCATCTTCCCAGAAATCCACCAAAAATCAAGCCCACAGCCGCGCCTTTCCGAGTGGAGGCTGATAATTCTCAGGGCTGCACCAAGAGTAAACCAAATCCCATCCCCAGATGCCTCAAGGCATCAAAACCGGGCAGATTAAAATCATTTCTTCACCTTTAATCACCTGCAATTCAAGACCACACAGCTGAGAAGTCGTCAACAATTAATTGCATCTGATCACTGCATAAAAATTAGGGAATTATGTCCCAGGGGAGAAGAGCTTTGCTTGTCCTGGTCTGAAAAGGTGAAAACTCTGGAAGATGTCTTGATTCCCCTCTGAGGGGGACAGAGCCGAACCCAGCAGCCCCACACAAGAGGAATTTCCTCAAGGTGGAACAGTTCAGGGAGGTAAAAACAGTCTGAACATGCCACCCCTGCCACGGCCAGGGAGCTCTGGATCCGTGGAAAACATTTGGAGGTAACCATGGAGCACCACGAGGCATGAGTCAGGGGCAGGTAATTCTTGGAAATGAAACAATGGAGATCACGCGGGAAGGGACAGTGACATTCCAGCGTCACCAATGGCCTGGAGAGCTCCTGAGGGAGCTGGAAGGGGCCTGGAGAAAAGGAGGCTCAGGATCAGAGGATTAGGTCAGATTCAGATCTACCAGACCCGCACAGTTCCCTGACAGGAGTGGGGGGAATTTAGGATCTTATCCCAGGGAACAGCGACGGGAGGAGAGGGAGCAGCTCCAAATCACACCAGGGGAGGCTCGGGTTGGACATCAGCAGGAATTTCTCCATGGGAAGGGTGGCCGGGACTGGAAGGAGCTGCCCAGGGAGGTTTGCAGTGCCCATCCCTGGAGGTGACACTCGGTGCTCCGGGCTGGGGACAAGGTGGGCACGGGGCACAGGGTGGACCTGCAGACCTTGGAGGGCTTTTCCAGCCTCAGTGACCCTGGGAGTCGTCACAGCTGTGCCCCGCTGTGCCCTCCTGCCTTCAGCGGGGATTTTCAGCTTTCGTTTCCTTGTGAAGCATCGCCCCGCGCAGGACGCTGTCCCCAGCCACCCCAGGTGACCCCTGCCAGTGCCGGCGCAGGTGACTGCTCAGGTGGATGTTTACTCCGAAAGCGGGTGACAAACCCAGCAGCGATGTCACAACCCCCCCGCCACCGCCAGCACCGGAATTGTCACATCTCAGTTGCAGCACTTCCCATGCAAATGGAGCCTCCACAGCCCTGCTCTGCTTCCCAGGGGAGAGGCTCGGAGGGGGAAATCCACCCATACCCCACTCCAGTTCTTAATTTTAAACAACTTCATTACTCAGCCTTTTAAATACTCCTCATCCATTTAGCTCAGGGTGTATTTGCACGGGATTATGTTCACCTTTAGATATGCACAATTCTCTTTCAAGGCGAGCTTTAAAATCTCTCCTGATATTTTGTTTGTCACCTCATCAGTCGCTGGAAAGCCTCCTCCTGGCTTTCTCCATCAGTGCAAATCAGACCCACTCCCTCCCAGTATGCAAAGGAGGATTTTAATAAAGGAAACCTTTTGCAACAAAGGGTTTTCAGTCGGGTGGGTTCCGAGCTGGCATCCAGAGGGAGAGACAGACAAACACCTACCCCAGCAAACGCTGTTAAAGTGGGTGTGTGCACGGGAACGTGCAGGGACAAGGGAGGAGGGAGGGAAGAGAGAGAGGATTCACCCTCCATCCAAAGGTAGAAAAGGAGCTCAACCCATGGGCAGCACGACCTGAATGTTCACACGGAGAGAGGTTTTGCAGAGCTGCCCATCACAAATCAGTTCATTACAGGTGGTTTTTTTTCACTAAGAACATCAGAAGGTGATGGCTATTTCTGATGAAAATGTTACAGCAGGAATCAGAATTCCTGCATCAGGGTATCGGGAGTTAATCAGGATGTTAGGAACGTACAAAGGAGAAAAAAAAAAAAATCCCCCCAGCACAAAAAAAAAAATCTGGCATGTGATTTTTTTCCTACAGCGCAAACCTGTCTTTCCTAAAAAGCTCAGCTCTGTTTATGCCCAAACTTGCCTCACCCTCTGCCCCAGATGATTGCCACCGAAGACCCTCACCCAATCATATCCTCTTTGCTTACACCTTCAAGGCTTGAAAGTTTCTCCCTTTCTTAGAACAGAAGCACAGAGTGTGTTAAAAAAATGCAGAAATCACTAAAACCGTGGAAGATAACGAAAATATTCCACACTCTTGGGTAAAATACACTTTCCGCAGCCCAGGTTTCACTGGGTAATAAATTAAATAGTTCTGTCCACAGGGAACATCCTGTGGGAATCAGGAGACATTGACTGAAGCAGCATCTACAAATCCTAGAAAGTCATTTTTGGGATCTCTGCTTGCTGTGCAAGCTGGAGCCTGCCCTGCCTCGGTGGATAAAAGAGGACTCGATGCAGCATTATTAGAGGGTCCAAATTGAAAACTGCTATTGAACAGCCAGGGATGGAGCTGGAGGTGGACAGCTCATAGCCAGCAGTGCCTGTTTACAGAGCAAGACTCATGAGAGCTGTTTGAAATTAGGGCAACAAAGGATTCTTCTAAAATGTCAGGTACCTGTTGAGGTTGGAAGCAGAACCACAGAATTCCCAGTTAAACAAATACAAAGCCTTGGAGACCTTGGAGTGTCCACATTCCAAAGGGTTTTGTTGCTAGATTTGAGAATCCACTTCTCCTCTCATGGCTCAAGATTGCATTTTGGTCCTTTCTGTACCATAGAAAGGTCAACTCCTTACCAATGTAGGTCAGTACCTGCAGCAAACCCAGGCCAATTCCTGCTTTACTGGGAATGTAATCACAAGTTATAAACAAGGAGATAAAACTACCCAACACACAGGCTGGACTATGGAGGGGAATAGGAAGAGGAGGAACCTCTGATGTGATTTACTGCCCAATAAATGCCGTGAGTCACTGCAATAATTTCCTGTTTGCAGGAGGCCAAATTCTCCCACCTCTGCGAGAGCGTGGAGGAGTTCCTGAACCGGTGCCTCATCCTAGAGATTTGCACAGGCTATTTACAGGGTAACACAGGGTTTCGTGGCACTGAGGGGCTGGATCCTGGCTCCAGCAACCAGTAAGGTAAAGCAGGTGAAACAGAAGGAAAATATTTACCCAAACAGATCAGGAGGTGTCCTTAGAGGAACCAGACACCTGTGTGGCTGTCTCTGTGTCAGACAGGCAAAGCAGAGTTCGGAAGTGGAAAGGCTGCCTAACAAATCCCTTCCCCCTGAACAAACTGAGGAATGGACTGGGATGTTGGCTCACTGTGGCTTTAATCCCTGACCTGCAGAGCCCTGGGATTTCACAGGGAGAGGAGGGCTGCCCTTGGAAGGTTCTCTGGCTCCAGCCATGCCTCTCCCTTATCCACTCATGATCCCAGCTCCAAATGCAGCTCCATTAATTGGCAGCAATAATCCGTGGGGCAGGGAGCCAGGGAAGAGCCACTGCAATGCAGATCAGCTCCTGATTCCATGCTTGTTCTACAAGCACCAAATCTCCTTTGATCAATACCTGAATAATCCTTTCAACATCCCTGAGCCTGCAGTTGTTGCTCCCGGTGCAGAGAAAGCAGGAGATGGGATTGATCAGGTCAGGGAGAGGAGTCACTGCCCAGTTTAAATTATGACACAAATGTGATGTTGTTCTTTTAAATCTGCCCCAGAAAGTCTGGCTGCTCTCTGCCCAGGCTGATGTCAAAGATGATATTGCTTGGGATTAAATCTGGAACGCTTTCCAGGACACAGCCAGGGAAGAAGATGCAGCTGATAACATCGTAATCCTTTTTTCAATCTAGGTACTTAAGAGAAATATCTGCTTGTTCAATTGAAATGGCACAGCCCACAAGGTGAAATACATTTCCCAGGGACATGGGAATGGAGTTTAGATCTGACACTGAGATCTGGTGACAAGGAAATAGATTTCCTATAAGGGGTGTCCCTATTTGTCATGGTTTAACCCCTGTGACACCAACTTCCCCATAGTCGCCAGCTCCCCCCCTCTCCCTGGCAGGATGGGGAGAGAGCTGTGAAGAGGTAAAAAAGGCATGGCTGAGAAAAGAACAGTTTAATAAATGAAATAATTGAATGAAATAAGAGAGCAGAGAGAGAGAGAGATAAATAAACCCCAACTAAAACAGCAAACACAAGGTGGTCTCCCACCAGCTGCTGCCCTGAAATTGGTGCCTCAATCCCCCAGTTTAAATACTGGGTGTGACTTTCTCCAGTATGGGATGGCCCTTTGGCCGTGGTCAGCTGTCCTGGCTCCCTCACGGCTTTTTCTGCCCCTCCTGCCTCGGAAGGTTCCCTGAATTTGGGGGAAGCACAACAGAGCAAGCACCGCAGCATCAGTTTGGTATCAAAAGTATTCCCCTACTAAATCCAAAACACAGCACTGCACCAGCTGCTGAGAACAAAACTCACCCTATCCCAGCTGGAAACCACTTTTGAGAATTCCCAAAACCTTTAATTAAAGATCTCCTACTGCTTTACTCACTTGCACAACCCTAAGTAGGAGGTTGCTTTTCCCTTCCCAGTAAACAAGAATTTAATTTTTTCTGTTTCACATAGCAGGAAAAAAAAAAATATTTTTTTTTCCAACTTGCAGTTAAGCTTTTTCTTGGGAAAAGTCATTTCTTCATCAGCTGCTCAGGGTTGTCAGGAAAGAGGGTGGAGCCTTCCCAGGCTGCCGTCCTCCAAACCATACCTGAGTATAAAGAGCAAAGCAGAACTGCAGCCAAGAAACTCTCAAAAGCTGCTTCCAGTGCCTGCTGGGATTCCAAGGCTGGTTTTATTCTTCCCCTGCTGGAACTTGCTGCTCCAAAGACAAGAGGGAAGCTGGACTCAGCTAATTACATTGGAGGATTAATTACATTGCCACGGTCTCCATGTGATACTGGATTGATTTTGGAATTTTTTTTTTTCAAACACAACTGAACAGGGTTTTTTCCTCCCCTCTTCTCTTTCATCTTTTTCTGCACACACACAGTGGAGATGTTGCAAACAGTCTGCATGAGTCCTGAGCTCCTTGTCAACCAAAACATGACTGAAAGTGAAATCTGTAGCTACAGCCCAGGCCAGGGATCTCCTCTGCCTGGAGAAACTGCCAGTCCCAAGAGCTGCTTCCAGCAGAGCCCATCTCTGCCAGATTCTGGATTAACTGAGCTGAACGTTGCGAGTCCCAAGATCTACCACCCTCCTCCTCCATGCAAACCTCCAGGGATGCCTGCTCCTGCTGGTAAGAGAAAAATCTTTATTCCTATTTCCTATTTTGTGCTTCTTGTGCCAGCTGATGAAGCCCAGTGCCCTGGGGCTCTGAGCAGCGCAAACCAAGCTCAACAATATCAGAGGTGTTCAGCACATTCCCCTACTCAGGCTTCGCTGGATTTTGTTGTGTTCTGGTGCTGAGGTCAGAAATTACTCTGGTTTCCAAAGGATGCCCAATATTCCATCATTTCTGTCCATCTCCAGCGTTCTGCTGCTCGTTTGCATTCTGAATTGCAAGTTTGGTTCTGAACTAACAGCAAGGTAATAGATGTGACCTTCCGAGTTATTAACATTTCAAAGTCACAGGAAAGTTTGTTTGGTGAATCATTGCCTTTGCAGAGTCCTTCAATTTCTAGGATATATCTGATCCATCACTGGAAAGTCTTCCCAGATAACAACATATTAACAATCTTACTGGCTTGTTATAAAGCTGTGCAAAGAAACCTTTAAAATACTCTACAGACAGTAAATAATTCATTGTCAAAACACCAATCTATTAAAAAAAAAAGAATCATTTCCAGAGCAGTCTGAGAAACAAACTCTGCTTTTCGAGGTCTCAGTGTTTTGATTATTCAGTGATAGGTTAAACACTGAGAAGTGCCAGAAATCTCAGCACAAAACAACAACCCCATCTCCATTCCAAAGGCACCATTTGCTGCTCGGGATTCGCCTCCCTCCTGCTGGAGGGGTGTCAGCTCTCGTTGCCTGGAGCAGGGAAGGGAAACGAAATCACGCAACAAGAAACCACATCTTGTGGGGCTGGTTCCCCTGCCAGGATTGCCTCCTCTCAGGCATCCCAGGAGCTGCACCATTCCCAGCTGCTGAGCTCCCCTGGTTTCCCCTCCACAGGGCCCAGCCAGATTCCAGCAGATTTTGCTCAGGAACATTGGTTCAGGCACCTCATGTTTTATTTAACAGCAGCAGGAGCTGCTGGCCCAATGCACCTTTTTCATCTCAGGCTGTTGTGTTGTTTAATCCTGAATTGTGTTTGGTCACAAGAGCTGTTTTCATTCCTCTTGCCACGAGCTGCAGTGGGAACAGAAAGCTGCTCCCTGCCCCAGCATTGCTGCTGGATGACTCCCTGCTCTCAGGACCCCACACTTCAGTTCCCAGAGCTCAGGCTTTCCTTGGAGCTGTGGCTTTCTCCATGGTGTATTTTACTGGGAAAACCCTGTCCTAATGCATTAAATCCGTAAGATTTTAATGGTAATAATCTGTTACTGAGTGCATTTACAGCAAGGTTATTCCACGTAGGGGGACACACATGGCAAGGCTGAGAATGCCAGTGTTACATAAAAGGTATTTCAAAAGCCAATGGATTTAAGCTCCTAATCTGGGCAAGTCTTTCAAGTTTGGGGATGCAGGCAGCAGATGCAAGGAGACCTAACACAAACAATCACGGAGCAGCTTGTTTTGACAAAGAGAGAGCCTGTTTGGACAACGAGGTATATTCTCAAATAACTGTTTCATTTCAGTGCAGAAAATCATTGTTTCGCTTTGAATCACATTGAAACTTCCAAACACACTGAGAGCCACGGGGGAAAGCCACTGGACAGTGCATCCCTATCTTAATTTTGAACAAACTCTGCTCCTTGTTGTTGCACTGATAACGATTTAATAAACCACAGGGCAGGAAACTGCAAAGGTAGATTTACCACAACACAGGAAAATCAGAATGTAAGAGGGGCAGAGACCTAAACACTGCTGCCACATTCCCCAAAAGCAAATCCACGCTCTGTGGCACGCAGGAAAAACGAGGAGGAATTCCTTAAAGGAAAATTATTGGGCAGAGCCAAGGAACACGCAGGGAGATGTCGAAATTTCCCACAACTGATGATGAACATTGGAATCAGAGCCCGCTCCCCAGGCTGACCTCATCCTCCCACCCTTCTCCAGCAGCTCAGACAATTGTGTTACTTTCAGCATCGTGTTGTGACTTTTCCAGACTCTGAACTTAGCTCTGATCCCCCTCAGAAGCCCTACATGGGTGTGAGAGTGAAGATGCCGGTGCGGGAATTGCTGAGGAAAATCCGACTTTCCAAAGGCTTGGACCCGGCTCCCGGCAAGGTGAGAAACCCCTGAGGTTGGGAAGGTTCCTCCCAGGGCTGCAGCATCCTGGTGCACACAGTCACACCCCACTGAGGGTTCTGGAGGGGCCGCACCTGCCTCTTCCAGCCACCGAATCAATGCTTTTGGTAAAAGTGGAGAATAAACCAAATTGCAGACAGAGTGGGCTAGGAACTGTTCTAAGGCAGTGACAGCAGGAGCCCACCCATGCCATGGACGCTGCACATTATTCAATCAAAGCAAAGATGGCCCAATAAACAGTAAAAATATTGCTCCAGGAGCTGCAAAAAAAGCCCAAGGAGCTGATAAACTCCCAGGCTGCTGTAAAGACCTTTATAAAGCTGCCCACTCCCGGAAATCTCTCCACCAGCAGCCCCGGCTGAGCAAAACCCATAGCACAGGAGGCAATTTCACTCTGTTCACGTTACAATATTTGCCGCTGTTTCATCTTCTCCTCCGTGTAAGCACCTCACATTGAAGCTGGGTGGTTTTGTCTCCTCAGGAAGCCTCATCAGTGAAGATGGTAACCAAAGGATCCTCAGGAAAAACAGGTTTGGAAACGCCTCACTTGGTAACAGAGCCTCCTTTTCTAGTAGGATCGCCCCTGTGAGGTACCCAAAGAGCCAGAGCACTCCTGTCCCACGGTCAGTGATCCCTGCTGGGTCCCTTCAATTCCAGGAGGCCGGCCAGCCGTGCATCACCACCCCGGGTTACCTAGCTCTTAGCTGGGGATAAGGACTGATGGGAATCTCTGCTCTTCGTGTGCCTCTCCTCAGCTCTGAACGTTTTCTCCCCCCCCATTTTTTATTTTTTTTTTTCTTTTCCAGCAGAGAAGAGGAGAACTCACCCTTATACAGAGAAACAGCTTAGGCAGGTATGCAGAACACCCTGAACCCCGCCGTGCCAGGCTCCTGGGGCGGAATTCCTGTTCTATCACCGAGGGAGAACAGGACACTTCATGTCTGCTTCCCTCCCCTTTCTTCCGCCCTGCCCGGCTTCTCTTGCTCTTCCAGGGCAAGCAGAGCGCTGGGCAAACCCCCAAAGGCTTGGAGGACCTCGACATCCTGGTGGAGGTGCTGCAGGAGGATCTGAGCAAGAGCCAGCTCAGGGAGGAGCCTCGGCATCCCGTGCCGGACGGGTTTTGGCAGGGATTCCCCACGGATCTGCAAAGCTGCCGCTGGGAAAGCGCGGGGAGCAAGGCGGCGGCCGGCGGCCCGCAGGGGAGGCAGCACGGCCCGCCAGAGCCTCACCGGGAGCCCTGTTGGAGAGATTTCCACCCAATCCTGCGGGGACAGGCAGAGCCTTCCTTCCACGGCGAGCAGGAAAGCACCCAAAGGTCCGGCTCGCCGGGAATGCTCTCCAGGACGGGCGAGAACGGGAGCAGCTGGTGGATGCAGGATGCTCTGCCGAGCTCCCAGCAGCGTTTCCCGAGGCATTCTCCATCCCAGCAAGGCGTCCCGAGGCATTCTCCATCCCAGCAAGGCGTCCCGAGGCATTCTCCATCCCAGCAAGGCGTCCCGAGGCATTCTCCATCCCAGCAGGGTTTCCCGAGGAATTCTCCGGCCCGGGACACGCCTGCAGTCCCCAGCCCGGCACAGGCGCTGCTGGGAGCTCGCAGGGACTCTCCAGACCTGGAGGGATGTTTGAGGCTGGCCCCAATTTCCTTCACCCGGCAGGACCTCTCTGCCCTCTCCTTCTTCCAGTTCCAGCTGCACAGGGAGGAAAACTTGCTGAGGAACATCCCAGAGGAAAAACTGCTGGCTCCTGATGAAAATGGCAACAGGTCCTCGATTTTTCTGTCGAAATTTATTGATTTCTGTCCCCTGGGGACATCACTTTGCTCTGATCTCTGACCAAAAGCTTCTCTGCTCAAACTTGAACCAATACACAGAATTTTAGGTAGATATTAAAAATAGAAATACTCCCTATTTGTGGTAATATCCCTGAGCTACAGCTGATATCAGGATAAATTCAGGGTGTTAAAATATTTAAGGATGAGAGGTATGTGTAAGGATTCACAAGAAAATTAAAAATCAAGCAAAATAAGTACCAGAAATATATATATATATATATATATGCAAAAAAGATCTTCTCCATGCTGCAGACACTCTCAGGGAAATGATTTGTGTTATTTACTGCTAATAAAAACGGATGGGAGGATTACCCAAAGACACAGCTGGAGCACAGACTCCAAAAGAACTGGGAGTTCTGCTGGAAATGAAAGGAAAACAAAGCTTTTCCTGATCCCAGTAAAACCCAGCATCACCCTGGAAGGGGGTGCTTGTGGAAAAAATAGCTATTTATAAGAAAAAAAAAATTAAAATATCTAATTAGGCCCCATGCATTTTAGGTAGATTGGGATAGCTGGTATCAAATCAGATTGACAGAAAGCATGGCATAATTGATGAATTATCTGAGTCTTGGGGAGAAAAAGGATAAATTCCTGTCCCAAACTGAAAATATTGGTAACCCCACACAGGGAAAACCAAGTACAGCACTGGCCTCTTCCCTAAAGCACCACGTTCCATTCAGAATAATGATTTCCACTGCAATAATAAAATCAAACTTCACTTTTCAGCAATTATGTGACTCAAAAACAACAAATAAGACACCTGTTTACATATTTCCTGCATTTTTTTAAATTATACACAAAAATTTCTCATGCATAAACGGAATGGATCACAAGAAATTAAGAGACTTCTACTCCCATGTTAATGTATAATTCACAAGCAAAAATCCTTACTCCTAAACTCAATTTTATAAAGATTCTACACTCAAAAGATCACTCAAAGGCAGGAGTACAAACTAAATAAGATCATTCTGAGTTCTGCTGAACAGTGAACAATAGGGTCAAAAAGCCATAAGAAAATCCAAAAAAAAAAACCCCAAAACCAGACCAAACCAAGCAAACAAAAATCCACCCCAAAAAACCCCAAACACAGCAAAAGGTGTCAGAGTTGTTCAGCCACATTTAAAGACATTTTTGCCACAAGATAAGGGAAGAACAAATAAATAAGTACAATCAATGCCTGCATTAGTTTTTTCCCCCCTGAGGAAAGGAAGACATGCTGAAAGTTTACAGGAAAAATACACAAGAGTATTTTTGGGATGAAATTCAGCAGAAGCTGAACTTTGTAAATGGTACTGCATCTTTGAAAATTGTAGTTGGGTGAGACTGAACACACCGAGGAAATTGAGCTCTCCTCCTCCACAGGACTCAATCCCAGTTTGGAAATATTTTCTTTTCAGAGCGATCATTTCCCTTCTCTCGGTTTTTAGGGATCTTTGCACCCTTTTCCCTGTACAAGCAGGGATTGTGGGCAGCAAGGAATCCTGGATCGGCTCCTGGAGCTGATCAGCTCCGGGATGATAGCAAGAAGGGAGGAGCAAAAAGTCCTGGCAGGCAAAATCAGCAGCTGCATTATTACTACGGAGAGAAATAAACCCCTGAATACCCCAAGATTTCAGTATTTTCCAGCATTAGTATTTTATGTTTTAAAATACACTCTCCCCGTTGCTTTGGGGGTATTTTAAGCACTTCTTTGGGGTGTTTTGAGCACTCTTTTGGGGTTATTTGAGCTCTCCTTTCTCTTCTGATTGTTGCCAACTGAGTTCTCTTCCAGGCTGCTGCACAAGGCTGTTGCCCAGGGAAGGAGGGCTCTGACTTTTGCCCTGGCCCAGAGATTTGCATCCCTCAACAAGATCGACGAGAAGGATGCAGAGAAACGGGTAGGAAGCTGATTTGCCAAGAAAGAAAAGTCATTTTTTGTCACATGCAACCCTCTTTCAAACTCCAGCCAAGCACCAAGCATCCTTCTGCTGTCCCGGAAAAGAAGGGA
>WAAG01038617.1:2439-13913 GCA_013390105.1 Tichodroma muraria | reverse complement strand
CTCGCTTTCGGGCAGAAGAGGAGTAAGTAGAAGGGTGGGGGGGGGGGGGGGGGGAATGATGGAGCACAAGTGGGAACAGAGCCACAGAATCCCAACTGCCCACTTCATTATCTAAAAAATGTTGTTGTTTTTTAAACTATTTTTGCCTTTCACTGCAACTTTCTGCCCTTCTTCCCTTCTCAGACTGCTTTGCATCTTGCTGCAGAAAAGAACCAGCACCTGATAGTGAGTGACCTGATCTCCCTGGGAGCCAGTGTCAACGAGCAGGACAGCTCTGGGAAAACTCCCCTGCACCTGTGTGCAGAGAATGGCTATCTGAGGGTTCTGGAGGTAAACTGGCTGTTTACGTTGGGCAAAAGTGGAGCTAAAGCAATTTGCTTTTGCACGTTCTGGTGTTTAAATAACCCGAGGTTTTCCATGTAGCTCTGGTCTGGTGCTGTTACGGAGGGATCCGGGGGAGCAAAGGGTATTTTGGCACTGCCACAGGTCAGGAATCACCTGGGTGTTGTTCATTTCAGGTCCTGAAAAACTGCAAGAGCAGCGGGGTGTGCGTGGAAGTGGATCTGCCCGACCACTACGGTGAGAGGGAAAGCTGAGCTGCGCGGGGGCTTGGTTTGGATCCCAAACCTGTAAATACAGACTCACCCCAGGCACTGGCCAGGCACTGGATTTGACTTCTCCACGGGTGTTCCAACGCAGGTTTAACAGCCCTGCACCGTGCTGCCCTTGCCCACACTGTGCTGGTGACAGAGTCCCACAGCACTGCCAGCGACAGCAGCGCGGGGAGGTTCCTCAGGCTACGCAAAGAGCAAATCCTGGAGGGAATTCTCTGCCTGCTACAGATGGGAGCAAAGCCCCAGATGCAGGTGAGGATCTCAGCAGGATCTCTACCCTGGCTTAAGTGTTCCTATCCTTGTGCAACCACAGGATTTGCTGTCACCTGCAGGTACTGAATTCCTGTCAAACCTCCACCGCCTGCCCGAAACTCGAGGAGAACACAGAGCTCATGTGTTTGCTTCAGACTCACAAACCCCAGGCACAGGATGTTCTTCAAGAGGTAACTCTGGCTGCTTTACACAGGCAATGTCTAATTCAAGGATTAAGCAAATATTCAGTGCTTAAAAAAAAAAAAAAATTCCAGTATTTTTGTCTTTTCCAGAGTCTTTTTTTTGCCTCTGTCAGATAAGTTTGCCACCAGAGTACACGGAATAAACATAATACTATAACAAGGTTTCAATTAGAAATACAAACTTAAGGCCCATTTCAAGTCATTGAGGTTCTCCCAACAGGAGAGAAAACACAGCAGAGAGAAAAAAAAAACAATTTCAGTCCAGCTCAACTGGAAATTGACTGTTCTGCTCTCTTCACCTGTCCAGAGCTACAGCCTGCTGGATGCTCCCAGAGGAATCCCCGCTCCCCCAGCAGCAGATAACTTACCTGAACTTTGCTCCTTGTCATCCTCAGACCTCCTCGACATCCTTCTCAAAGGTATTTCGTGGTAGGAAGCTGAGCTGGGGGAGTTGGGGGTTTTGTGGCTCAGCAGCTGGGATGGAGTGGCCTGGTCCAGTCCCTTCCCTGCTCTGCCACCCCACAGAATCACTTGGGGTGGAAAAGAACCCCAAAATCACTGAGCTCAAACCTCCACAGCACAGAGCCGATGGAAAAGATGCTCAGCAGCCCACCCCAGCCTTCAGATTTACTCCAGAGGCCTGCTCAGAACTCATTTCCCTTACAAACCTCCTTCCTCACCCAAAGCCAGCCAGAAAATGGGGGAATAAATCTGGGGCTTTAAACAGGAGCACCTGGCCTGGGGATGGAGCTGAGATTTGCTGCTTTGCTGCTTTCCAGGGAAATGCTGAGAACTCTCATCACCTGCATCTGGTGGGCCACCTGCTGCAAGAGAGTAACCAGAGGACAGACAGTAAAATTCAGAATATATTATATTATATCTTCAACTGACTGCTGGAAAGATCTCCCCTGGACCCAGAATTAAAGAGCAAACTGACAAATGGGGGAAATCCTCAGTGCAGGTTTCACCAGGAATTCAGTGTTTGGTGCTCCAGGAAGAATAAGATCTTGATTTTCTCACAAATCTGTGCTTCTCTGCTCAGGTCTGAGGTGTAGCTGCCCTGCAGTCTGAAGCTGTGATGATTTTTCATGCAAGTGTTTAGCCCAAAAAAAAAGATTTTAACCATCCAGGGCCTAGTCTTGAGGGTATCAGTCTAAAATCAGTCTCTCCAATTCCAAATTCAGATAGACTGAAAATCTCAGTCATTTTAAACACGAGCTCTGGGAATTCAGAGCCTGATGAGTTATATTTAACATTTTCTGCGGTCTGGCTCTGAATTTGGCCAAGGCTGGAGTGCTCACACTTTAAAGGCAGTCTCATGGTGAAGCCCTTCCAAAATAAAACATCGTGCTGAGCATGTTTTTTCAACAAAAACCAAGCTTTTAATTTATGCAATCAGAATTTTGCACCGATAATGGATGGTAAGGGAAGTCTGGGACAATGAGTTTTGAATCAGCTCCTTTCTAACAGATCTAACAGAGGGTTTTACCTTTATAAAATCTAAAAATATAACAACAGCTTTTGAAGGATCATTTTTTACACAAAATTGGGAGCGTAATAAGGAGTTGAAATGATCCTTTACTGCCAGAAAAGCTAAGTTATTCAGTAAAATTACTACAAACTAGATAATTTTTATTTTTAATTATTTCTTCCCAGACTTACTCTCATTTAACTTTAACTTCTGGTTGCGAGTTCGCTGGTTTCTATGAAACTTCCCTGTTTGCTACATAGGGAGCAATTCTACTTTTACAGAACCTGAACCCAAAAAATGACAGATCCAGCAATGCCTCACGTGTCTCCTGTTGAGGAAAATGGGAGATTTCCCACGTGAAACCACTGCAGGATCCAGTGTTAAGTACTCAGCATCTTTGGGGAATGTTTTTAATGAACCCTTTGCATTTGCTTCTTGTAAAAAAAAAAAAAAAAATAGGTTATTGTCGTGTTATGGGGTTTCCTAAAGTGTTAAGCTCCAAGAGCTACATTGCACAAGGTGAATTAACTTTGAGAAGTGAATTCCAATGGGATTTGGGTAATGTCCTATGATTCTGATGCCCTGAACAGCTAAAGAGTTCTCTCTTATATTTTCTCTAGTCTGAGACATAATAATTGATAATCTTTCAGTATTTCATTAAAAAATATATATATATATTATGTTACTCTCATGATGAGTTGCAGAACTCATCTACCTCCTTCTCAAAATTTCTCTCATGTCTTAATGATCTGAAGTCTTTTCTTTTTCCCTTTTTGTCCCAGGTTTTATAGGTATTTTTCCTCTCTGGATATTTCTCTCTGTCCCCCCATCACTACTCATCCTTCTTTTTCTGTTTGCATTTTAACTCACATCTGTTCTCAGCGAACTTTTTATTCATTTGAAGACAATTAAGGAAGAACTTGTGGGTTAGCTCAGCTTCCATTTGTGGGATTGAAGGGTCAGATCCAGCTCCTTGTTTTTGTTATAAACCAACCAAGAAATCCCACATCACGAGGATGAAGCAGAGCGTTGAACAAAGAGAAGAGCATCCATGAACTTTTGCAGGGAAAAAACCCCTGAATTTTCTCACAGGATTTCTTTAAAAAAGCACAGGAAACTCTCATTTAATAATACAGCATTAATCTTTTAGTCATGGGAAGCATTCAGGTGAAAGGACAGGAGTATTAAACTATTCATATAGATATCATTTATTCAATATACTCAGAGATGAACTTGCTTCTACAGTGTATTCTACCACAGTTATCCATTAATTGCATTGTCAGTAGGTCGCTTTACATTGTTTCATGGCTCCTTCCTGTCAATAAATACATTTATTTCATGCAGCAACTTGTTTTTTTCCTGGTTTTTCCTGTGGCTTTTTTTTTTTTTTACTTTTCTATCCATAGCTCACAACAGAAGGGACATCATGGGAAAAGCAAATTAAGCAGGGTTTAGAAGCTGAGAAATGTGTGAAAGTTGTGTTGTTGTTTTGGTTTTTAAGATGGCAGAAATCCTCCAGCATTCCCCTTTCCCACCACTAATTCCAAAGGGTCTGGAGGGATCCAGCTCCTTCCCAACCCTGGTACCTCATCCACAGCAGAAAACCAACCCCTGTTTGGTTTTCAGCCTCCAAAATGTGTCTTTGAAACCCTGATTTGCTGCTCAGTCACGATTATTGCACCAAAGACTCTTCCCCCAAGGCTGCTGGATTTTGCTGAAAAAATTTCTCACCTCCCAGAGTCCAAAATCCTCAGCTGAGGAGCACAGGGACTGTTAAAATATAGATAATGCCAGGCAGAGAACAATGCCATGATTGTAAGTAAACCACAGGCAGGCAAAGAAAATAAATTATATTTAAAAAAAAACAACCCAAACCTAATTCCTTCTAGCAGACAAACAAAACAAATCCGATCTTTTAAGCTGAGGAGCCAAGAAATGAGCCAGAAGTGGGTGGGGGGGTTGGACACTGAAGAAAACAACCCAAACCCCTTTGGAGAATATTTTGAGTGTATGGATCAACAGCTGCCACTCAGGAAGAAATATTGCCATTTCCTCTGCGCTGCTCTGCATTTCCCATCACTCCACTTCTCTCCCCAGGTGCTGACAGCCGGGCTGGAGCAGCCAAGATCCCGAGCCAGGGAAGAGGGAGAGGCTGAGCCCCTGGCAGATTCTTTCAGAGCGGTCTCGCCCATCGAGTTTTCTTTTTCCTGCTCTCTTTGTGGCTGGGGGAAGTTGGAAGGCGAAGGATGCAGATGAAAGGCAGGCGTGTTCCTGCAGCTGTGGGGAGGAGAGCAGATGGATTAAATTCGGAGGAGGGAGTCCCACGAACTGAAACCTGAGTGTGTCAGGCAATTCCAAGAGGGAGCACAGTGGGGACAGGCAGGAGAAGGGAAAAGGACAGGACTGGCTCTCACTGGACACGGACAGCAGAGCTCCCATGTCATTGTGGAGCTCATCCTGCTCATTCCACCAGTGTTCACCCCAACATTCCGCTTGTCCCGAGGACAAACATCCATTTTGCCACCTGGGAGCTGCAGGATGTGCCATAAAAAAATTCCTTCTGTCGACACAACCAGCGGGCTGTCACTCCAGGCATCCCTACATATTTATATCCACCTTAAGTAGCCCAGCTTTGGGGCTCACTTGGCTTAGCAGCAAGATTTTAGTGGATAAAACATCACTTCCCAGGTATAAAACCCCAAGAAAATGTTCCCCAGTTGGCATCAGGAGGGCCTCAGGCACCGCTCTGCTCCGTGCTTGGTCGTAGAAGCTGCTACACCCATGAGAATCCTGCCTGGGTAGGTCCCAGCTCTTAATTATCTCTGTTTGTTATCTCTATCCATCAGCAGCCTGGGAAGTTTACAGAAGTCTTGTTTTTTCCGAGCAGAACAAGATCCCCAAACCGGGTGCTGAGAGGTGTGTGGGGTGAGAAGCACATGCAGAAATCCCTACAGCAGGCTCCAGAATCCAGAATAAACACCCAGCTCAGGCCTGCAGGAAATCACCCAGCAGGAGCTAACAAAAAACCCAGTGGCAGATTCGAAACGTTCAGTTTGGCCCAGGTTTGCTTTGTTTTAAATGAAACCCCCTGGCTCCCTTTGCTGCCGATGAGTAACCAGGGTTTTGAATCCTCCACAATTATTTCTAGAAAGGTATTTGCAGCTAATTGGGTGCTAGAGGCAGAGGAACACACACCGACCTGCCTTCAAAGCTCTACGCCGAGGCCAAAAATATTTTCACCCTCACAAACCCAGAGACCTGAAGCATTTTTACAGTCCATGAAGCACAGCCTGCTTAAAACCTCAGTTTTAACTTCCTTCAGCAGCTCTTTCTGCTCCTTACCCGGAGGTTCTGTGCGACTAAAAGGTGCTGTTTTGCAGCTCGGCTGAGGCTGTGATGAAACAATTCGAGTGATTAATTTTAATTAAGAAAAAGCCGCCTGCCTGAGAGGCTCTAGGAAACAGCAGCGAGCACAAATTAACGCGCCAGGGCTTTGGGCTGGCCAGTTTCAGATTCCACACCCCCCAGGTGTTTTGACTCCCGGGTGACAGGACCTTTCCGCTTCTCTGGAATCGTTACTCACGCACGGAGGCAACCCCTGCTCTGATATTTCAAGCTGATAAACTTCTGCAGAACCCAGCAGTTCTTCGAGCTCGGGGCCAAGCTGCTGTTTGCTGAGCTGAAGCGCTGTGGAAGCCCATCCTGGTGGCATTTACCTGGTGCTAGAGGCCGTTCCAGCGGTGCGGTTGATTTTCTTCCCTCCCTCATTTTCTTCCCTTCTTCAATCCACGCTGTGGATTTCCACTTGTCTGTTAAAACCCCAAAACCTCAGCCGCGTCCCCCTCTCCGATTAAACAAACTTGGGGGTTTAAGGCCTCGCATCACCTCCTCCCCTGGAATCAGAGCTGCAGAGATAAGATTTTTATTTTAACCCACCTATCTACAAAACATTCCCGTTGCAAAAAACACAGCTACAAAGCCTGAGTGAAAATAAACCACTTCCAGTCACTGCGCTGTCCGTGGGATTTGAATAAATTCTGAGCTCTCTTTGGCCTCCATCCTCATTTGTTTAAATTTAAATTGTGATTCAGCTGGCTTTTCAGGATTATCTCAGAATAACCAGTCTTCAGGGCTGTTTTTTTGGGTTTTAACACAGAAATAAAGTCCCAAGCCCCAGAAATCCTGCGCCAGTTTGATCCCCCCCAAAAAAACAACATTATGGTCGTGATTCCCCAAAAAAAGGATAAACGAGAAGAGCAATAAACAGTAGGAAAAAAAATAGAAATAAACCATGGGAGGAGGAAGGAAAATAAAAAGAGAATCTGTCGCTTTCACAGCCCCAGTTCATGGGTGGTTGCTGCTCTGGAGGTGACAAATGACCCCACAAAGCCACAGGTTGTGCTGGCACGTGCTTGGGTTCAAGATAAGCTGCACTATTTAGGGCCCTGAGTGCTCTGAGAGTTCATTGTGGGTAATTCCTGCAAAAGCCACCCCAAGTCCCTTGGCTTCGTCCCAAAAGTCACTGCTCAGCCTTTCCCCAGAAGCCTTTAAAAATTATTTCAGCATTTATACAACTTCTCTTCACGTGATTGCAAACCGAGGTTATCTAAACAGAGCCCTCCTTCAGCAGAGCCAAAAGCTGCTGTAAATAATATCTGGAGGGTAAAGTCTTTGTGGGAAGAAAAAAATAGCTTGATAAAAGTAGGGTCATCAAATGTTTACATATCAACGTATTCCGCTTGTGGCTCCTTTTGCTGAGGAACTTCTATGAAATTTTCCAGATAAATTAACCCAAAATTTGGCTTATCTGACTTGCTAACCGTGAGTCTCACAGACAAATCAGTACCTGTTTGTTCAGATGCCATGGAATTCAAATAAATCATTTCAAAGCCTGATGCCTGGGAAGAAAAATAGTTAAAAATAGCTAAAAATTGCTTTAAAAGAGAAAAAAATAGCTTAAAAGTAGCTAAAAGTAGCTAATAACATGAATCTTGTCTAATGGAGACTGAAAACACCAGTGATTAACTCAACAAGGAGAAAAACAACAGAATTCCAAACCAAAATAATTACATGATTTAAAAAACTCTTTATGTGCATATCAGGGATGATTCCACAAGTTCCAGAGCCAGATTTGCTTTGCTCTTTTCAGGAGCTACTTGAGCTGGTGTGAAATTTCTGTGCTCAATAACATGGAGGACTTAGAAGGTTCGTATTATGGAGCATTATATCCGTATTATGGATATTATTATCCTATAATAATATTTATTATTATTGGCTATATTAGCCAACAGCTGCTCATTTCCCCATTTTCTTTGCAGACTGAACAGAAAACCCAAATCTTTTAGTCTCCCCCCCTTTTTCCTGCCCCTCTGCCAGGCTGAAAAGCGAAGGGAGGCGACGACTGAAGCAGGCCAAGCCTGGGAGAGTGACTCAGGCGTTAATTCTCGGGCTTGATTCGTCACCAAGGGTTTTATGGGGCTGTTAAACTCCCGTCCCTGCCAGGAAAGCGCCGGCCTGGCACGCGGGGAGCAGTTCTGGGGAAAAGGGAAGTCCTGCGCGTGCTTATCTCGGCCAGAACTCGCCAGCCTGGCACTCCTGCTGCAGCACAAGGCACTGATTTATTTACTCATTCCGGCCCCATCGCTGGCCCCGTGGCCCAGCAGCAGGTAAAGGACCCTAAAATGCTTCCCAGGTGAAGGAAAGCTGCTGACTGCCTTTGGTGTTCTCTGCCTGGCAAATTCAATCCCTCAGGGAATCCCTGGGCTCATTTCCACAACGCGTTCCCAAAATCTGAACTCTGCTAAGTCCAGCCAGCTGCAGGTCCTTGAACAAGCAGTTGTGTGAAGGAACTTCAAGAAAAAAGTGCATTTATTATGAGCTGATGGGAAAAGCCACCCAGAAATGCTCTGGAGTATTTGATTATAAATTCCTCGTTATTTCAAATTTCAAATTCTTTCTCATAAAGTTCTCATGAATTTCAAATTTAATTGATTATAAACTTGATTATAAATTTCCCCACGAGAGAACAGAAACCTCTGCTGGATGTGGAATATCTCCAGCATGGCACAGGCAGGCAGGGGCTGGGATTTCTGCTCTGCATTACGAGGGTGAGGTGTCAGAAATATAAAATGTGGCATCAACTCCCTCTTCCTCATCCTGCAGGGAGCCAGGCTGCCCTCTGCTGTGGGAATAAGGCCGGGCTGCAGGAGTTTGTCACCTCCAAAACCCCCAGAGATCCTTCCAAACCAGGTCTCTGAATTGCACTGCAGATATTGAAAACCAGAGGGGGGCAATCCAGCTGTGCATAATTAATTTTTCATAGCAGATTCCAAAAAATAAACCGATTTCTCAACAGCTTTTCGCTTTAGGCTGCACAGTCTATGATGAGCATATCCCAAAACCACAGCTGATCCCACATTAACTGATAGTCCCTCGTGGTAAATGAGGATTTGGGGACTTTCCAAACCCAGGGTTGCTGTAGGGAGCCTGAAAGTTCAGCTCACACAGCAGCAAAGTCGGTAATCACAAACCAGCACTTCCCTGGTCTTATTGCAGATGAATATTCCCTGGACTGGGCAGAGAACAGCTCTGCCCTGTGTCCTGTGGGGCTCAAATAACTCCCATAAATATTTCACACCAACCTTTTAACTCTCCCTGACCATGAAATATTCAAGAAAGGAAAGCTGATGAAATATTCAGCAGGAAAGGAAAGCTCTCCTCACGCCTCCCTGGTACTCACCCACTTTTGGCTGTTCAAGCTGCTCAGAGCAATAAAACCATGGCCCTTTTCCTCTTCTTTTTCTCTCTCTTTCCAGCCTTGCCTGGTGCCAGCGGGGAAACACAGCTTCAAAATGAGGAATGCCAAAGTGGGATTCACTGCAAAAGGAGAGAACAGAGCCCGCCAGTTTGCCCAGCAGGTAATTGTGGATTATTTATCAGAGGTTATTTGCTTCTCAGTCTCACATTCCTCAATAAAAATGTGGTCAGGCTTGAATTTTGCTACAATAATTCTCAGATAATCGATTTGGCTTGCTGAAATTCACATTGTAATGGGTAGAAAAGCTTAGAGAACAAATGCAGAGCACTGGATTTTATTGTCATAATACATCTCAGAAGAGTTCCCTTCAGCATCACGCAATTAATACTGAAATTAGGGAATATTTTGGTCGAAGCAGGATGCATTTAACTGTTTTATGACATAAAGCACACTGCAATATTTAATCTTAATATTATATATAATTTTTCTATATATATTACATACATATGTGTTATATTTATGTTATATATACAATACTATATAACATTATATATACTATTATAAGATTTAATTGAATTATATCATTAAACTTACGTAATTCAAAACATTGAAACGCAGCCATTCAACTGCTTTGCAGAGGGAAAACTGACAAAAAGGTTGTTTGGTTTTTTTCTCTTTTCCAAGGCTTTTTCTGCCCTGGAGGGAACCACACCGTGGCGGTGCCGTGCCCGCCGGGCACCTTCCGCCCCGAAGGGGCAGCGCTGCCCTCCCACGCCTGCCTGCCCTGCCCCGTGGACTTCTTCAACCCCAGGCCTGGCCAAAAATCCTGTTATCCCTGTGGCTCTGAGGCAGTGCAGCCTGCAGAGGGGCAGCGCACCTGCGTGTGCCTCGGGAGAGGCCAGGTGTTCCAGGTACAGGAGAGATTCCCGTTGATGCGCCAGCAAAAATTCGCTTTTTGTTCATTCTCGCCTTTGCTTTCTCTCTTCATCTCACTTCCAACAGGGAAAGGGGTGGGGACACCAGATTTGCAAATATTCTGGGTTTCTCAGGGTTACATCAATCCTCCCCTGCTGGAATCCTTTCTCGTTTCGAGCGCTTGGAGGACTCCAAAGCGGGAAATCTCAGAATATTAGGTCTGTAAGCCAAAACCTAGAATTAGAGACAGGGTTTGACCTGAAGCCCTGGGAAAGGTTTAGGTGCTAGAAGTGAGAATGTAGATTTATAGCTTAAAGCAGTGTGTGTCAGGTTGAGTAGAGGAAAGTTTAGTTCTGGAGCTTAGAAGTCATAGACAAAACAAAAGTAGTTACAAAGGTTAACAAGAAGTTTTAGAATGCAATATTGTAAGGGTTAGGTGTTAAGAAGTGATTGGCTAAGAAAGTTCACGCTGTAATAACTGCGTTCATTGACTTCAACCAAATTCAACAGCTGCTGGATTAAAAAAACCCAGAAGGAGTTGAGCAAGGCCCAAACATTTTAAAACCTGCCCTAGAATGAGAAGAATGTGCTAAAAATGATCCCTTTTGGGTTCAGAGCTTGCAAGCGATGCTTGGGGGCTTTGCTGAGCAGATATTCAAGAAGGAAAAGCAAAATTCAGAGCAATTTAGCAAAATATAAATTAGCTCAGTTTAGCAACAAAACACCTAGTTGGCAGAATTTTATTGGCCCGTAAAGCCTTAAATAGTCTGATAAGCAGAAATCTCAGGACTTCTTGGCCACGCTGCTCTCGTCTGTAAGAGGCATCCATCCCTCTCCCTGCTTCTGCAGAAGGTAAGAAAAGCAAACCACACTTCTTCCTGACCAAACTCCGAGGTTTCTCCGTTCCGAGGAGCAATCCCCGCACGCAAAACGCGGAGCCCTCCCGTGAGAAATCCCGGACGCGCTCTCGCCCTTCGCGGGGAGGTTTTGGGGCGAGGGCAGCGAGCTGCAGGTTCCTCACCACGCCTGCCTTTTGAATTCCCAGCCTCGTGACGCCCTCTGCACCTGCCCCCCCGGCTCCAGGAGGGCTGGGAGGGATGGGAAACTCTGTGCCAGACAAACCTACCCCGTGTGCCGGGATTCGGCCTCCCGGAACCAGGAGGGGCACTGCCTGACCGGGAGAGGATGGGCTCGGTACTGCTCCCAGAAGGTATTTGTGCGTTTGTTAAATCCCAAAACCGGGCAGAAAACACCTCCCCCCG
>WAAG01038612.1:37864-63789 GCA_013390105.1 Tichodroma muraria | reverse complement strand
AAAAAAAAAAAAAAAAAGAGAGAGAGAGGAAAAAAAAAAATCAAAGTGTTCAGCAGCCATACATCAGAGAGACTATACAAGAAGGGTACCGTATTTTTAGAGACCCCAGAATTCCTGAGCAAAGTAGTAGTTAGTACCAGGTCTACATCAAAAGAGAACAACATTCTGTGTCATCACTGGCCTCCTCTGTGATGTTTTGCCCTCAGCTTCATAATACTCAAAAAGTCATGGTTGAAAAAGACAGACTGTCCCTTTAAAATTAGATCATCCCTTTTATTAATATGCAGAATGAGTTGTCAATTGACCAAGCAACAAATGTACATCCTCATATCCTCATTTTCACTTCTATCTATGAATATTTTAAAACCCTAATGTGTGCTTGGCCATTTGGGTTTTAAGCAAAGACTTATCACAGTGTAAAACCCCTCATTTTTATCCCTTAGCTGAGGGCTTCTTTTTCCCTTTTCCAGGGTGTCATTAAAAATCTGATGCCAAGAGCTGGGACTTGGCAGGGGTTGCGATATNAACCAGTCCACCTTTCCCCACATAAAAAAATAGCAGCTCTGGTGTTTGCAATAGCACTGTGTGGAAAAACAGGCACATACTTTATTTTTCCCTTTTTTTTTTCCTTTTTTTTTTTTTAACCAGCCTGCCTGCTAGAGTCAATAGGGGGCATCCCTCATCTGTCTAAAAGAAAAATAGCAGCATACTAATTAGAATTCTATTTGCCAGAAGCCTCGGAGTTGCTGTGCTTATAGATTTCAAGCTTCTTTTGTTTGAATTAAATTGCCACCTTTTCCCCCCCCCCCTCCCTTCCCTTCTTTGCACCAGGCATGAGAGAGCGGGTGCCTTATTTGATTGAAAGAGGGGTAGGGGGATGGGGAAAAGGAAAGCCTTAGCTATGGAAATGCTGAGGAAATGTCAGGGTTGTGTTTAAAAATGCCTGGTATGCTTTTCAATGCCTGACTCCTGTCTTTCTCGCAGGGTTGTGGAGGGAAGGAAAGGGGGCCTGGCATTAAGCACAGGCACTCTGCCCCCTCTGCCTGACACTGAAATTCTGGGGGAGAGCCTGACACGCTTTTCCCCAGCTCAAAGCCAGATGGTTCAAGCTTGGATAAAACCTTGGGATGAGATCACAAAGCTTGTTCATAACAGAACACACAACATCTCTGTTTTTCTGTTAATACCTCCTTTTGTACATGTTGTGTGGGGTGAGGGAGGGGCCAGGGCATATGTCATAAATCCAAAGGAAAATGTCATATTTAACATTAATTTGTTTTCATAACCCCGTGAAAGAATTCAAGCTCGCCCCATTAAAATGTCATAATTAACCGCCAAGAAGTTTTATTACAAATAATTTTTTAATTTCATGAACAACTAACCGAAAGGCACAGCCCAAAGTTTTTCATTGCCCTTAAGCGTCTGAACATATACATATTTTTTTAATTTATTTTTTTTTTTTACGTGCAAAGAACAGTTTCACAGCGCTTCAAGCACGGCCACATTTATGCAACTTCCTAAGTTTAGGTGATTAAAGAATATGAAGCCTGAGCTTGGTTTCCATCGCTGGGAATTCTGCCCATGCACAATACAGCCATTGACTCCAGCCATTGACAGTCAAGTCTCATGCACTGATTCACAACCGGGGATAAGCGAATCGTGGGGACAGAATAATGCACTCGATGATCTTCATATTCCTCATAACAACGGAATGCTCGCGAAGGAATAATAATTCCTTTCAAATGCATTAATCAGTCAAATTTACTTGACATTTTCATGGACTTGCTTCTCCTTACGAATTCTTAGCAGAGCTCACCTAGGGCTGTGATGGGCGCTCTCAGGTGGCACTGTTGCTGTTGCCTACCCAGACAATGTTATATTCCTTACCTGACTTCTGGCACAAATACTGCATTAATGCTTGCAATAAGGCACATTTAGAATTTTTGTACATATCAGCTTAAAGCCTCCTTCCCTTGCTATTCACTCACCCCAATGCAATTTTGTTTCATAAATGTCCACAAAACAGCAACATTATTTTAGACAGGAGTATAAACATGGGAAAAGGACAGTAAGGCTAATTCCAAGTTGGGGTTGTTTGTCTGACAGTGCTTAAAATAAGTAATTTATAAAGCAAACGTCTTCTCTTCCTTAAAAATGTGACCCTCAAATTTGGTTTAAAAATAATACTGAGATATGCCATTGTGTTTGACATAAATACTGTTCAATTTATTTTCTTTTAAACTGGGAAATCTTTAAGAATGAATCATGCTGTAGTTTTTTGATGGAATTCATGTCTGAAATACTAGCTTTTCCTTTAAAAAGAGAATCATATACATTATCATAGTATATTTGATTTTGGCTTAGTAGATGCTGCGATTATTTTTGCACACTCCTTCAAAATAAATTTCCTGAAAAAACCCCATAGAACTAAAGCACCAGCTAACCATCGCATTTTTATGTATTCATTAAAGATAAGATCTTAAAGGAAACAGGGAAAATACGGACATTAGTAACTCTTACATATACTCCTCGATGCTATTATATTTTAATTAGCACAGTTTGCAGGCTGTAACCTTTCCTAGGCCTACATGATGCATGAATATTTTATTTGCATTACTATAAAGTAAAAATAATTTGATTATCATTCGTACTATTTATGATTACATGTTTCTAGACACGCACATAGTCTCTATTCATAGAGGACTTTAACATTCTTAAATAGCATAGAGTGCTGACAAGCAAAGTATTGATGTTTACAGTATCATGCAAACCCCGAAGCCAACCATGCTCACATCCCTTTGAATTACTTTTCCAATTCGAAGCCTCTAAGAACCCAGTCTTCCTTTATCTCTTCTCGTTATAAAAAGTGGCAGGAGGCAGAGTGGCAGAATGACCCACAAGATGGCACCTGTCACCAGTGGGATTTCTTCTGCCTTCTGCAGGCCAAATTTTGTTTGAACTCACTATGGCCTCTGTCATATCCTCATTTTCCCTTCCACTCTTGCCTCTCCTCCTTAATCCCCTTCGTGCAGGCTCAGGCTCTGTTTACCCAGCTTCCGAAACCTTTTTTCCGCAAGAAGCCAAAGTAAAACTTTATTGAAAGAGCAGATCAGGATTAAGAGGCAAAGCCCAGCGAGGAGGAAGCCGACCACAGCACCTGCCGCCTTTGCCTAAAGACAGTTCCTGCTATCCACCATTACCAGGCTCATTCTTATAGATGTGCATCTGAAATACATGATTACTTTAGGTCTCAAAGGTGAGGGAGCTGATTAGCTCTCTAATGAAGCCTTTTGTTATTACTTACAGACAAAGTACATCACACAGATGGAACGTACCAGAAGACCGCTTCCTTATGTTGGGCCGGACGTATTTTAACTGGTAAGATCATCCAGAGCAATGAGGTGAAGCGGTTGCTATAAATACAGAATCAGTGGAATTTTTTAAAAACAGATTAAAGGCAGTGACAGAAAACAACAAACAACCACCATATGACCGTTATGCCTAAAGCCCCAAAGATGAAACTGGTAATTCACCTGCTGCACGAGTCATTCTGTACTTTGTCCATAATTACATGGAGTAACATTAACTACCTGCCTAATTATAGAGTTATAGTCGCCTATTAATAGAGCTATGTGACCCAGGACAACAGTCCATAAAGATAATGTTGATGGACATCCCTCTTCTCTTTGACTACAGAAAGGGCCAAACCAAAATGCTCTTACATAAACACAACACAAAGAGAAAACCCCTCAAGCTGCAGGTCATCGCATCACCTCATTTCACCAACTGCAACAGAGGATTGTTCTTCCACACAAAATTACCCGGCAGATCACAGAGACCTACAAAGAGCCTGGAGCAGCAAGCAGCTCTTCCTTTGGGGAATGCCACACTGACGGTTGGTTTCTTCCTCTAATGACTTCGTCACTTGGAAAGGGAAAATATCTTACAACCCATTCCTCATCATCCTCGTTCCTCCTTTTATCAACTTCAAAAATTCACCTAATTACCCCAAAGCATAAACAGGGTCTGTGAGTAGCCACCAGCAAGGGCAGGAAGGGTTCACAGTTTTCATTTTGCTAATGAAAGATGGCACAAGCCTTGAGTCTTACCTAGGGAAACATCTGAAGTCATTAAGAATCTCATAGTTTCATCAAACCTAGGGAAGAAAGTCTTGTCTACATTTAGACAAGACAAATATACCTTTATACCAAATATATCTTTATAGCAAGACAAAATTATTTAAAACAGTGCAGCTACATGTAGACAGTAGTTAATCACAGTGTTAAAAATAAATACTGCTATTATGAAACCTTTAAAATATTAACATCACCCCAATGACTAAAGGTATCCTTTTGATAACTGTCGACAATTAACACAAAGAGCAGATTGCATTTCTGCAGCCCATAACTTGCTCTTGCTACAAACACCAGAAATAATTCTCACCTCTCAAGACAAACAATCAGGCCACAAATGCATGTTTTACTCAAATTCATCAAAACCTGGGTATCAATATCATTTCCAAAATGCCATCTTCATTTCAGTGCCTCCCCCATAAGTGAGAGAGGGTATAATCTCAGGGTGTTTGCAGAAAAACAAGAGAAAAAACCAAAACAAAACCAAAAAAAAACCCCCAAAACATGAGTAGACTCCATTTGAATTGGAGAATGTGGACTAATAAAGCTGAAGTGGGTTTATGACTCTTGCCAATCTACCTTGAGTTTTTGGGGAGGGGCGATTTGTTTTGACCTTTTTGATTTTTCATTTTGAAGTGACTTTTATTTCAGGCTTTTTCTGGTAAATTATGAAATCAAGAAAGTCCAACCCAGAATGAACCATTTTGATCAATCTGAAAGGCAGCTTTTTTTGAGACTTTTCTTCTGCCAAGAATTTGAAAATGTCACACTTCATTCCAGGATGAACAGAAGCCAGATTTCAAACTCTCCAAATCCTTTGCGAAATAAAATTTCTGTCTCTTTCACAGCTCCAAAATTAATTTTTTGCTCAAAGGCTGCAGGGTGGCTTAAGATAGTGGTCAGCAATTACAGATAACACGTGGGTGGATTTTAATAGCATTAGCGTGGTGGGGGCAAGGGTGGGATCGGGAAGTCAGAGAATCTTGAGGGCAGACTGGAGCACCAGCACTCCCAGCTCCTGGCTCCCAGTGAATCCCAAGCTCAGGCGAGCTGGGCTCCAGAGCCTCTCCTAGAAGCAAGATATAGACGCCGGAGAGAACGCCAGCATTTCCTAGCTCCCACTGAGTTTCTATCAATATTCTTAAACTTTAAAAAAGAAAAATACAATCTGTTGTAACAGCCCTAGAAGACTGCTGACTACTGCTACAAGAAACTCTCTACAACTGGAACCTACAGAGGGATATAAATCCAAGGGCTGACCTGTAGCTTTTCACCCAGCCAAAGAAGCTATTAAATTCTTGCTGATTTAAGTTACTCTCCAGTAATGCGCCATTTCTTGAGAAGGAAAAAAAAAAAAAAAATCTTCCAATGTCCCTTCAAAGGGCAATTACCTAAGGATTGTGATTTTTGCCTCAGAACTATTTAGGAAAACGTTGAGGTTGTGAGGCCAGGTCTGCAGTTCAAGGCATCACGCTTGTTCTTGTGGCTCTGCACAGGAACATCTCACCCTGCCACAGACCCCTGGAATTATTCTGGCATAGGCAATAGCACTGCTCAGGTTAAAATACGCTCATAAAGGTCACACAACCACCAAGTTAGGCATATACCAGCCATGGGTGTTGGTTTTTACCAGATGTATTCCGTAGACATTCTAGCAGGCCCAAACACCATTCTTTCTCCTCAGAGGACCAACACCACCCCACCATCTCCCAACATGGAACGGTCTCTTTCCCATCCATGCCACGGGTTTGGGGGCCTGCAGAGGGCACAGAGCTCCCTGCTGGGCTTTGCACGAGTTGCCTGTACTTTACAGTAAAACAAGATAAATTCTTTGCATGTCAAAGACAGATATCATTCATGCTTTTTTTATCACTGTTGTTTCACAGCCATTGCTTCTGCCACTTTTAACTTCCATCCTGCTCCCTGGGAGTCATATTTAAGGTCAACCAGTACACATTAGTCCTGCCCAGAGTAAAAATTTCCCCCTTACATTGAAAATGACAAGCCAGTAAAACAATACATGAATAAAAAAAAGCCATTCATTATTTATAAAAAAGCAGAATGGCAGGGTTGTCTTTTCTTGCATTACACAAATCCAGTATGAAAACTCTAACCTGTATATTATTATAAACGCTCTGTCCCCTGTAATATCTCTTTGTTTTTGTAATTATTTTAGGCTTTCTACTCAGGAGGAATAAAAAGAGCTTATATTTTCCCAGCACTCTGATGAAACAACTTTGAAATCATGCCTTGTAGTTTTCTTTGGTATAATTAATCTCAAGATGTCACTCCCCCCACCCGCTATGATAGTCTCATTGGAGTGGGCACTGGGGGGACAGTCAGGAGAAGGATATTTTAGTTTTTTGGTTTTCAGCCCAGTTAACCACTCTTTCTCCACAACTAGATCATAAAAATCAAACAAAACCTGCAAGAGATAATCCCCCACCAATAAATTTATCAAGAGTGAATTTTCTGCAGGCTTGCTAAACTGTCATAAAGGGGAGGAGGTAGAGATCAAATATACTGTTGAGTAAGGAAACAGAGAGCACAAACTTTGTCCTCAGCTCAGGGACAATGATGCTCCAAGATTAACCCACCCTCTCAATTAACACCTCACATGAAAATCCCAGCAAGGTCATGGGATCTGTGCTGCAACTCGGTCAATCAGCATTGCCTGCCTCCATACAAACCAAGATCGAATGCAGAATTAACACTGGTCCCCCAAGCCCTCGCTCACAGACTCACGTCAGATTAAGCCCTTGCATGGAGGAGATATGAAAAGCATTTCTAATTAGGGTCTGAGGTTACTGGTTAAAATGCAGTCGAGCAGTCTACCAACCATTCTTCTCCCTCTTTTTTTTTATAATTTTAATTAAACTCAGATACTATTTAATTCCTACCTGCATATATTTAGTACTACTTGAATGCAAACCTGATAAAGAATACTCCTGATCCCCACTTAGCTGCCACAAGCACTTATTAAAAGGAGGGTGACTGTCTTCAAGATCTTCCATGGGTCCCTTTGCAATAATTACTTTTTCTATCAAATGAAAAGCATAATATTTTCCTGTAAATAGATTTTTTTTCCTTGTGAAACCTTGACTTCCCTACTCTTGTGACAAAATTATAATTATAACCCCAGTGTAGTGGTTAGTTACTGTCATTCCAGTCCATGAGGAGAATTTTTTCTGTACATGCTCTGCTCTTCTTATTCCATTACTCATAGGATTCTTCAGACGTACTCTTGAGGACATTTTGCACCCCTTTACTGTCACAGAAGCACTGCTGTACATCCTGTGTTTTGAGGAATGGGAGAGAGGGGATTTAGCCCCAGTTGGATCCTGTTAAATTATTTGTAATTCTAGGCCACTCCACAACATTTCTGCTATTGTGTGATTAGCAATCTAGATCTCTCCATAACAATTTTTAATATCTACCATGACCCTGGAAGCCCGAGTGCTACATCTACAGCATACTAAAGCCTTGTGACTCCAAATTACAGCCCTGAATAATTCAGGAATTGTAACAGTAGCTCAGTACTTATTAAAGCACTGGGAAAACTTTGGGATTCTCATATCTACAGGCTCTTCATTATTATTCTGATTATAAAGATGTTTTAATACATGCTGTTGCTATTCTTACACATTACCACAATACCATTTGTGAGGAATCCATAAGTGATTCAACTCCTGTGTTAAGCAGCTACACTTCAGAGTACCAAGGGATGCAGTAAAATGAAGTTTCGGTTCTTTTCTAGGAAGATGAGAATTATCTAATAATCTATACATTAAATTTTAAAATCCCAAATTATGCCTTAGACATAATAACAAAAATCTGATACCAAACTTATTTAAGCAAAACAAAATCACATACATACAGAACAACTCAGCTTTTTCCCTGATAGGCTCAATACCACAAATAGGGACAAAATTAAGTCTAAATAGTTTAATAACATATTAAACACATTCTGTCTTCTGTGCTAATCCCAAATAAGCAGCTCTAATAAGCCTTAGTGACAAGGAGGATCTAATGAAGAGTTGAATTTTTCATAGAGGTTTTATTAGGTTCATCAGCCTCCTCCAAAGTCCAGGCCTTCAGTCATGACAGCTCTGAAATCTGGAAGAGATTATCTTCAATTTACTGAGAATAAACATCTCATTTCCACAAGGAAAATTCCATTTGATGACAAAATTTGTTCATGTCCTAAATTTTGAAACCCTGCCACTGGATGTCATACTTGAGTAGCTCTGGGTAAACATAAAAATTATTAGGAGTCTCAAAAACGTGAAAAAATCCATGAGGCATTTTCAGTGTAAGAGTAATATATAGTGCAGAAAACATCCAAAATAGCATTTTGACAAGTTTTATTAATTTTCCCAAGCTGTTGAAAAAACTTCATTACTTTCCGGACAGTCAGGCACAGAGACTTTTGTACTGACTGTCCTCATCTGACTGCCTCACACTGACTATGATTTAGCTAATGATTTACCAGAGGAGGTATCCCACACTATTAAAAGGAGTTCTCTAAATTAATTTATAACTCAAAGCATCCTCTTCCCAAAACCTTGTGAAATATCATATGTGTTGAGGGGGAAAGTAGCTTTAGCCTGTTTCACTAAATAAAGCCAGTAAAGTGGGTCAAACCAAAAAATGAAATCCTAGTGTAATCACTGCTTATGTTCTCGGGTGTAAAACAGATGATAAGGTTTTATTTACAACCATACTCATAATATCTGGTGTGGAGCTGACGATAAGGTTTTATTATTGCTGCTTACTTCTGAAAGAAATTACTTTCCATGTGTGTAAAGCTGTACATTAGAAGAGCCTTAGGCTGGGTAGGAAATCTGACTTTCCAGGTGAAGGAGGGCAAAAAGTTCCATCATGTTATGCCATTAATGGGTGGAAGGTGAAAACTGGCTGCCAGAAACCCCTTAAAGGTTTAAAAAACAGACACTGGACTTTACTGTGTGGGTGCCACAGTGCTCTGCAGCACAGCAAGAAAGGGGCTGTGTTCCCATAAATTGTGCTCAGTCACCAGAACACCAAAATTCCAACCTGAAATCAGTATTAGGATGCACACGCAGGCTGGAAAATAACTCTGACATCTTTGGGTTGTCCTTCATTCGAGTTCATGAATAAGTAAATGAAAATGTTTGGTCTGTACAGCCATCAGCTGCTCCCAGGAAACTGTCACTGTCACTCTTCCCTACCACACCAGTGGAACAAGCTTCTCAACATTGATAGGAATTGTAGAGAACTCTCTTTCACCCACCTAAAACTATTTCATATTTAGGAAACATCTTCCCCTATCCTCCACAGATATAACCTGGTTTGGTGGTTGGGGCCTGTTTGGTTTGATTTATTTTTTTTTACATTGAAGTTTAGTAACTTTGTTACCTAATTATCTTTTAAGCTTCAGAAGGTGTGGAGGTGTTTTGGAATAAAAGTACATTAATGGTTCTTCAAGAAATTAGTAAAAAACCTGACTGGAAAATATTTATTTTGATACCGTTTAAATGCAACAGTTAAAAGAAATACTGACATTTTTGCAAAAAAACCTTTAAAAAGAAGAAAAACAAATTCTGGTCCATTCTCACAGTGAAATCATCTCCAATGATTTTCTGTTCCTGAAAGATATCACAAAATCTACTGAATGTTGCAAAGCAAGGCAACAGGAGCAGACGGCACAACCAACATCATAGAGAACTCCTCAAAATCCCTCAGGATTAAGGATACAGGCATCATAGTGGGATCTGGTTTAGTTCTAGAGCATTTACTTTCAGAGTATGTCCTGATCTGAAACAGATGGAAACAGTAGCTTACTACAGGAAAACGATGACACTATTTTCAAATAATGGCGACAAACTTAAACCTGCAAAACTCTATTACAGACAGGCAAGGAGTAAATTGGCAATTAATCATGACAGAAACAAACCAAAAAAAAAACCCTCTTGACAAAAGATTTTGCAAACCTAAATGCACCATCATTTTTAATAAGACGTGCTTTGTCACTATTATCTACCCTCAAATTACACCTGCCCCTTGCTCATACTTATTCTGTTCAGCATGCAAAAGCACTGCTTGCCCCTATGGACATTAGAAGAACTCCTGCTCAGGTTACCAGAAAAAAAAAGCTTGTAGCTAAAAGAGCAAAAAACTTTAGAATGCATTGTTCTTTTCTAAAGCTCATCTCTCCCATTCAGCTAACTAGTGCTCTTCATTTAATCTACTCAGGTAAAAATAACCATTAAATATCACCTAAGCATCACTTAAATTCTATTTTGGGGATTTATGACTCGGATTAGCTTTGTGTCACCTCTTAGTACAGGGTTGAATGACAGAAATTCATTTAACCACAGTTTGAATCCCATTTCTTCCATACCTCTGGATTCATATACATTTTTCTTTCTAACATATATTGATCTCGGAAACCCAAAGTCACTTTTTAACACTTTATTAAACACAATATATACAAAGTAACTGAAAGTATAATAATGAGGCCATTGGTAATACAATAATGATAGTCAAAGCTCTATCAAATATGTAATAAATATTTTAATTATATACCTCATATATATGCGCCCCACTGTGAAAAATAACCAGGCCTAGCAATTTTCATGGACGATGACAAGATTACTATTACTAATGGTCTGAGGTACAAGTGTTTATTTTTAACATTATTAACGGTACTAATTATGATGAATACGATTATTTAGAGTCATTATGTGGTAGAAGAGTTTGATGATTCACTCAGGTGCCTAGAATTTAACATTCTCCATCTACCATCTATGGAAATTAATGACATAGCTTAACTCTATTGTTATCGTACTCACTGCCAAGAAAATTGCTTTTAAAGAAGAAAAAAGCAGAAGATCACCCAAGTGTGCTGCCCATTTCTTTATTACCCTGCAAATGTTCATGTTTGCAAATCAGTAAGAAAGGCTGATAATAAGATGCTTCATGCTGGAAAAAATGAGACAGTGACTTTTACAGATGAAGGGACAGGTTCCACAAGCCTTCTATACAGAAGTATTATTTTCATTATTGTAGGGCTTGGAATCAGACCCCTTGGGCTAGTTTCCAGATATCCAAAAAAGCTTATATAGGCATGACAGACAAAGGAATATTTTGCAAAGCCCGTTTCATAGATGGAAGCTTACACCACAAAAACCTGAGGCCTAAGACCATCGAGTTTATATCACTCAGAGCATCTTCATGGCCTCTCACCTGTCAACAGGGCACGCTTCACCTCCTGCGCAGTCTGCCCTCCTCAGCATCTTCACAGCTCTTTCATACATGGTGACATGGCTGATGGATTTGGGCAGACAGGGTGCCACACGAGCTCAAGGACACGCTGCAGCTGTGCTTGCAGCCTCACAGGTAGGAAAAAACTCATTTGGTGAGCAGTCTTGGGCTTGCTGTTGGCAGAGAGCGCTGACAGAGGCACAAATGCTGTGGCAGAGACAGGCACGCAACACACATCTCCTAAAACCAGAGATGCGGGCTCGGCATGAGGCCGCCACCAGCTCACTGCCACGGGAACCAGCGTTACCCACCCCCTGTGCCACGGCCTCACAGGGCTCAACCAAACACTGTCTCAGTGAGGAAAACACAGATATATCATTCTGCCATTGGTTTCGAAGCGAGTTGATGCTTAACCCTTTGCAGGCCTCAGCCAAACATCTCCCTCAGATCCCAGGGATTGCTGACACTTCATGAGCCCAGGGACAATAAACAACTGCCACCTCTGCAGCGCGATTCCTCACAGCACGCAGGAGAGAGAGGGCAGAATCATTAACTAGTTAAATCTGATAAATACAGACTCTCAGCAAAAGGAGGAAGAAAATGGACCATTCTCACTTTGTAATGCATTTCCATCGGTGACTGGCACGCTATTAGGATCGGGATCAAAGGGGGTGGGATGCTGGTGTCTGTGGATTTGGGCCTTTCACACTGTCTGATTGATGGAACTGAAAGGGTTCTGCTTGTAAAGCAGTCACCCCAAACAGCTGTCTACTGCTCCTGTCCTCCTCTCCATTGCAGCATATGCAGTTCAGATTTCATTTACCAGCCCCTTTGAATAGCAAAGCTCTCACCGTGGAAGTAAAGCCTTGCCTCAGAGTGGATGCCTGGCAATTTGCATGCACAGTACTGCTAAAAGCGTTGTGTGGTGTTAGTTGCCAAAGGACATGCAGCAATGTGTATCTCCTATCTTCCCTACTTTTCTGGTTCCTTAAATTATCAGTGTTTTACTTCCCTTTCATGTTCAAAGCATAGCAAATTTATTTGATATATTCTGAATGCTGGAGCATGCCAATGACATCAATCAAACTACAGAACACTGGGAAAGCTGCTATAGAGTAATCAGAATTGGCCATAAGCTATAAATATCTACTGTCTCATGATTCTCTTGGCTGCTATGCAAACTTTGATCATTAGCACTGATCAAAGATCAGGAGGGATAAAATGGTATTATGATATAATGGCATGTATGCTACAGCTGATACTAAGGGCTATAGATGACCTATGCTTGACTATACTGTCTTTCGCTACCCACCAGAAAGATTCATTAAAATGGCAGATCTCTTTTTGCAGTACCTTAGAGGATATGTAACAGAAAATCAGAGTGCAATCACAATTGGCATAACTATTCATCACCAGCCTGAGTGGTCTGTGTTTGTATTCTCTGCAACACAGTTCCTTATAACACTACACAGGTGACTCTCAGACAACATCTAATTGTGCCTGAGAGGTCACCAAACACAGCTAATGACTTTTTATTGTTTTATTGCATTTAGATGGATTGGATGTTTCCTCTCTTAACAGCAGGACATACCCAATATTTCACAGGTAGGTCTTGTGAGGTAAAGTTACACAAGCTTGGCCTCACATTTTAATCTAATCATTACTCACATGGCTATGGAGTCTTGATAAACATAGATTTTATTCATTTGTAAAACACCCCCCAATGCCCAAATTAAGAAATAGAATATGGGGTCTCCTCCCCTACCCACCAGCACTTTGTTCTGTACTCTGAGTTAGGTATTTAAATACCTTAACCAGAGCTCCTAAGCTTTCAGATAAACCAAAGCAGTATCCAACCTCACAGCTGTCAAATAAAATGATATACAATTGCTTTGCACAAAAGGAATGAAATGAATACAACTTTATTCATTAACTTATGCGTATTCTCACAGAAAATCCCCCCAGAAAGAACTGTAACTGTTTAAAGTTCTCTTAATCATCTACTTTCTCTATGAAAATTAGAACATCTGTCCTTGAAATTTAAGAGTTAGCTTACACAGTTAGGGACAAGAATGTCATATGACTCGTGATATGAGTCACATGACCACATGCATTTCAGAGCTTTTATCAATTAAATCTACATTGTTAATTTTCACAGTTAAATTAAAAGTACTCGATACACGTGCACAGGCCAAATTACACCTCAACAATAAATCAAAGTGTATATTTCAAACAGAAGGCTACAGTTTTTTCAGATGTGTAATTATTTAGCAAGCATATCTCATCCTGCTTTGCTAATACCACAAGCTTTCTTGAGCCTGTAGTTCCAGTATTTCCAAAAAATAACAATTATTACAATTTTCCCACTTTACACAGCAGAAAAAAAATAAAGCACAGGAGAGAGGTGATCTGCCCAAAGTCTTACAGCATGGCTGAAAAACCACCACTAGCATGGATCTCACCTCTCCTGAGTCCAATCCAAGTAATTTAAACATAAGATCCTTCTTCAGCTGAATTGGAGGAGGGAAATCAACCAGTAGGTGAACACATTCTCATTAACTGGTTCTGTGCAAACCATGTTCTCCCAGCCCCCTCAGACTTGCTTGAATTAACAGAAAAAAAAAATCATTCATACAAGTTCTTTTGGTGACATATGTAAAACATCTGATTCATATACAGGCTTCACACGCCGGGTCAGAACAAATTGTCCTCAAAAGCAACGCGGTTAAATTGAGTGGAACTAGCCTCCACCAACTTCCAAGGTACATAATAGATATTATAAACTTGTCTTACTTGGCACCAATTTGACAACCTCAGTTTGAGAGAACAGAGAGTGAAAATGAGTTTTAAGCATTCAGCTACAAAGAAGTACAACATTCATTATGTACAGTCCCTTAACAGATTGCCCAGATTGTGGACGCCTTCAGCAGACTTGAAATTTAATCTCCCTGGTGCAGTTTTAGTCACTACATGCACCACTAATATATAGCTACTACAACAACATAGATTACTGTTTAATCCTGAGGTTTTTTTACGTTGTCCACATTGCTTCGCACATAAAACCCACTCTAGTCCTTAATGGATCTACAAGGCAAGAAGCCAAATTCCACTCCATGTAACTGAACCAGAGAAAAAGAGCTGAGGATCATTACTTTTCCCAAAACTGCCCAACAGTGGGGTATCAGCCACTTTGAACCTGTCCTGGACTCTCACATGAGGTCTCACTAGCATCGATTAGGTCCGCCTTGCTTAAAAATTCTGTGTTCTTAAAAATTCTAAAAAAGTGATTGAGAATCATATGGGCCTCACACCATGCAAAAGTGAGCTCAGCACTACAGCTGAATCCCTACAGATATAACCCAAAATGGTTCAGTGTGCCATTTCTGATTTACATCTGTGTAAAGGAGAAAAAATCCTGTCTCCTGGGGAAGCATCTTATTGTGCCTTTGATTCTTAAAAGAGTTCTTTCTTCCCCCATTTTGGGAGGAGGAGACTATTTCATGTGGTTTCTTCTCCCTCTGCTTATTACTGATTCTCTTATCTTACCTAAAAACAAAATAAGAGAAAAGTCAGAAGTGTAATTTGACTTTTTCTTTAGGTCATTCTCAAGGTCACTCTGGCAGCAGTCTGATAAAATAAACAGCATAAACCAAGAGGAAACCTAAATTAGAGAGTCTGTTCCAGTGCCTACCAAAGTCAATACATGTCTGTACTGGTTAAACTGGGCATTTGATCAGGCTCAGGAGGGAATAGTTTGGCACTCAAAAGCACTTTACCTTATTTTTTTCTAATTGCCATTATCTCAATCTCTCCAGCATAGTCCAGTTTTGGGCTTACACCACATGCAAAGTCCCACTGTGTTGTCAGAGACAATAATCATGGTGCTGCTGCAGTGCCTTGATTACATCCTGTGCTTTTATCTACTGCACTGGCTCCTGTGCTGGAAGACATGAGCATTTCCCACTGAGTTGTTGGTGTGACTTTCTTTTAAAGCCTTTCCCACCATCATCACTGTAAGCCTAATGCTGCATTCATAAAAACAAAAAAGTAGTCCTTCTGTTTGAATGGCAGATGATTCAAGTAATTTCTTTCATTTATTTCAAGTATACTTTGCAAAGTGAGTTTCAGCTGGTCAATGGTCCACAGGATGAATATATTCTTTTGAAACATACTTTTTATCCAGTCATGCACTGAGACCATGCATGTATTGTTACATACATACATACACCTGCATCTACCAAAACACAGAGAGCATTTCAAAGGCACTTGTGGAAGTTTGGAGCTGAATTCTGCCACTTTGCCCTTAAGTCAGAGGAAGGGATTATCCACAAGGATTCTAAAATCCCAACTTCCTTAATAAAGTTGCCATATAAATCTTTACTGGATGCACTAAAGTAGAAGAGAACCACGTGATAACAGCTGTGATAAAAAGCTTCTTATATTTGAAGCCTGCAAAGAGAAAACCTGTGTCAACTTATTTTTCTAAGCAAAAGAACTATGGTAAACCTTGGAAGTATGCTGTAAACCTAATTACATCAGGTTTTCTCAAGCAATCGTTTTAAATTGCTTTGAAGAGAAACTCCCTTCAGTGCAAACATCCAGGAGTCATCTGAAGTTTGAAAATTGTCTTTTCATCTGCCAAACAGGAAAAGTGATTGATTGCATTTTCACAAATTTGATCCCTTATTTTTAAACCAGACACAGGACTTGTGAAAATGTTTCTGAGGTAAGGCACAGTTTCACTACTCTGTTTCTTTTCCAAATATATATCAGCAATGAATATTCTGACTGTTCCACTTGCCTCTTTTGTAGGCCACATTACAGCAATCTTTTCCAAATGCATCTTTTTCTTTTCTTCAAATTCTGTGTAATCTTAGAATTTTACCTTGTGTAGAGCAAACGTAGAGTCATGTTCTACTAGTGTCTTTGCACTTCTCCATAGATTTTCATGAGGTAACAGCCTTCTGCCTCTCCCTTTGCTAACTAGAGATTAAAAACACTACTCCAGTTATCCTCACCATTCTAAGTTCCCAGACATCCCAGAAATTATCAACACTCCCCTTTTGATCGCATTACATTCTCCACATCTCCCTAAGTATTAAAACCACACTCATCACCATAAAATCATTGAATGGTTTGGGTTGGAAGGGACCGTAAAGCTCATCTGATTCCAACCCTGCCATGAGCAGGGAGACCTTCCACTATCCCAGGTTGCTCCAAGCCCTGTCCAGCCTGGTCTTGGACACTTCCAGGGAACTAGGGGCAGCCACAGCTGCTCTGGGGAACCTCTGCCAGGGCATCAACACCCTCACAGGGAAGAAATTCTTCATAATATTCTATCTAACCCAACCCTTCTTCGTTTTAAAACCATTCCCCACTGTCCTGCCACTCCATACCCTTGTCAAAAGTCCCTCCTCAGCTCTCTTGTAGCCCCTCTAGGCATTGAAAGCTTCTCTGATGATATGATAATCATGATATGTGTTTTTTCCAAACCAAAACCAGCTTTTGTAATAACTCTAGACTTTGATATGTAAGTACATTAACACTGCCTTTCTTCTCCCCTGTCCTAATTATTAGCTTTCACATGAACTGCTTGGGATGATCTTTTGCAATCACATTCATACTGCCCACCTGTACAGAAAGTTTCAAGTATTAAGACAGCATAATTTTTCTAAAAATAAAATATAATGACCACGGCAAAGAAGACGACATTTTACTCTTCTTCCTTGAAGAAGAAAAACCTTGGCAGTAGGATTTTGAAAATCAACTCTACAGTCAGCTTCTTTCCCCATTTTTTGACAGTTCATGGCAAAGTTAAACAGCACTAATGCATTCCATTTATTTCAGATAGATGAAAGAAAGAAAATGTATCATCAAGCAAAGTTTTCACACACTCTCCTGCTTTTCTAGAGGGCTTTTTAATAGAAATTGTTGACATATAGCTGATAGATAACCTTGACTAAACAGAAGAGCAGCATCAGGTCATGCAACAATGGTCATGCATGACCTTGGGATTTCTGAACATGCTTCTCACACCTTTGCAGCAAGCTTCACCTGAAGTTCCTTATCAGCACCCAAGTCACTGCTCTTCATTAAAATCTAAGAGCAATAACTCATGAGGGATAATGAAGACAACTAAGCATCCATTTGAATGCTTATTGAAACCTTGGTATTTACCTAGACTATGAAACACAGCAAAATACATTCCTACTTATCTTCTACCAGCCAATATTAGCAGTTATTGTCAGTTTGAAATATTTTACAAGCCCTTAAAACACTCACTTCAGGGCAAGGGTACTGGCTTTACGCTGGCCAGCAAACATACTGAAAATAAGCCTTGGCAAACAGTTTTGACAGAGATATTTTAGGCTTCAAGTTTTGTTGATAATGTCCAGACACAATCAGGACTACAAGATATTTTTATTAAAACTAATTGTGCATATGCTAAAGGGATTAAAAATTGGGTGATGGCTCTCAACATGTTGTTAATAGGGAATCAGTCAAAAAAACAGCCATTTCTGTGATGTGCCTTACACAGCTTGTCTTGATCTACTACTGCAGAGTGTACACATCAACAAACCAGAAGGAAATAGAACAGGAATACACTCTCAAATTTTCAAAGTAGATAAGAACATGCTGGATCACCAGCTGTGACTAAAAATTGCTTGTAATGCTTGGATGTATACACAGGGATGATAAATTAAGGAGGGAGAACAAGCAATGCATGCTGCAGTGATATTTAGTCATTAACAAGTTACTTGATATAGAAAACTAAGATTGTTTCCCCTGAATTTTTAAAAGACGTAGTCAAAGTTTGGAAAAGCTGCTGTGTAGGAAGAGATCTAACATGCCTTCAACCTAAATAGATTGTACACAAAACCTAAAGAGTTACTCTGACTTTGAGGTAGAAACATTATATATCTGGTGAGCAAAATGCTTTTCTGTTCTCTGAAGGGAGTCCAGATCCTTACAGGTACACCACATCCTGCAACAGCCTCCAGAGGAAAGAGTGGGGGACAGGAGCTGTGACAGGAGATAGGGTGTACCTTACTCTCAAATCTTCTCCCACAGTTCCACCACAGGAGGGGACAAACCTCATGTTCAGATTTAGTTGCAGGCCTGATCAAATTTAATATGTATGTTGGAGTAAAGAGTTCTGTCTGGAGAAGTAATGCTCTGGGTAAAATTCACTCCACTGAATTTAGCTTCCCAAAAGAGCCATTCATGTTTGCCGTAAGGATTGTTTTAGGGGAAGCTGTTGGTCATGCCAATATAATTCCCTTCACACAAAAGCACAGTTCTGCACTGGATACTAACAATCCATAGAAAATGATGTTATTACCAGTCACTGTGTATATGTTGGCAATTACATATATTTTTCTTCTTTCCACTGTATAAATTTCCTTTCCCTAATAAAGTGCGCAAGGTTTCCCAAAGAGTTTAATAACCCAGACTCACTGAAGTGTAGCTGTTAAAATAAGCTAAACTGGTTTAACTTCTGAGCTGTCAGACCTAATTTCAAATGACAAGATGTGACCACTGTTTTCATGCGAATTGCTAAAATTAGGTAATTTCCAAACATATGCAATAAATGCAAGGGAGAAAGTCAAAGTTCAGGGGGGTTCTGTTGTGAATTTGCTTTCTTAAATGAAATAAGTGGCCAAGAAAAAGCCATTAATTTATTAAAATAATCTAAAATAGTTAAAGCTGTTAACATACTAATAAGTCATGAAGAGTAGTATTTCTGCAATCTAAAAAAGTTAATTTTCAAAAGGTATTTTAACTTTTTTTTTTTAAGCTATCTGGTTCAATCTTTTTTTTTTTCCTTCAGGCAGTAAAAGCAAATGCATATGGCATGAAAATCTGTTAAAACATAGTACTTTACACCTTTGTTTGTACCTGCTCCAAATATATTTGTCTATAAATTAACTGCACATGGAGATTTTCACATTGGCTTATTTTATCCATGTGTTCAAGAAATGTAATACATCACTTGTGTTCCCTCAATTACAGCTCAAGTCATCAGACAAAAAGAGGAGGAGTATAAACAGAGCTACGTATTTTTGCATTTTTATATGCAATTTATGCCCAAGGCATCAACCATGTGTAAAAAAGATGAGAAAGTAACCCTGTATTTCTACTGCATCTCAAGAGCTGAACTCTGCTCAAATACCAATGTTTGAAGCAAGTGGTGGATGCCTCAACCCTGGAAGTGTCCAAGGACAGGCTGGACTGGGCTTGGAGCAACCTAGTCTGGTGGAAGGTGTCCCTGCCCATGGCAGGGGGTGGGAGGGGATGACCTTTAAGGTCCCTTCCAACCCAAACCATTCTGATTCCAGGATTTTACAGACAGAAGAACATGTAGTGGCAGTGGGCTGCAGGGCAGATCATCCAGTAGGACCCACACAGTAATCCCACAGTGTCCATCCCAACACCAGCCACTCCTTTATGCTCTCCAGCAGCAATCAGCACTCATGTCAGCAGCTAAACACTCTTCCTGGGAGTTTTTCTGAAGGAAATCCATGTATCCAAGGTATTTCCTGCACGCTCTAAAGACACCCCAGGCCTGCCTCCTGCTCCTGTGAGCCAGGGTCCCCATTTCAGCAAGGCTGTATCACAGAACGCCCCAGGCTCTCCACCAACTCCCTCGGCACACGCTTCCATGCAAAGCGGGACGGATGTTTGTTACATGTGGGCTGGGTCACCTCACCCCTCTCTTAATTTTAGTGCATGTGAAATTTGCCATATGGGCAGCTCTGAAGAGTGAAGTCCTTCACTTTCTTGCAAGAGTAGTAGAGCACAATCTTTTCCATTACTGTTACCTTAATGCATCTCATCCCTTAACTTGTTAGGAAAACTGAGCTGGATCACCTAGTTCCCAGCTCCTGCAAACCACACGTTCCTGTTCACAGGCTAGTTGACCCGCAGCAAGAACTGTCTGGCTTGAGGGTTCACCTTTGTTCCCACCATTGTTCCTATTCTCAGGTTGCTTTGAGATTCACTCTTGGAACAGTTCAAAGATTTGTTCTCACTTCCACCCTTTATTTAGCTCTGTGTTATTGCACCAATAATATTCTTGGTGTTATGGGCAAAATAATTAAGATTCTTCTTTCCATTCCCTCCTTGCAGTGGAAACCTCAGCTTTCAGGTACACCAAGTCCATCTTCCTTGGTAGTCAGGCCATGACCAGAAATTTCATTTTGTATCACCCTTGCTATTAAATCAGCCTGCTCCAGATTCAAACAGAAAGTTGAGAATTGAACTCTGCGTTGCTTCACCTGATGCAATGGTACACTTATTTAAAGAGGTTACATATGGAAAAGGTTAATGCCACAGCCCTGCAAAAACTTGCCTAAATGCCTAATTTCAGGCATATAAATAATTCCGTTAAATTCAAATTACTCAAGCCCGTTGAATTCAATGTGCCTATGCCCATGACTAAATTGTAAGGCACAGGATTGTGGATGTAGAGATCGTTATCCATGACCCAATTTGGTGGGTCCTCACATAAATCAGATAAGCAAATCCCTTTTGCTCATATTTGCACACTGCAGAATCCTTGCAATCCTGGATGTCTTAAGAGATGAAAACAGGGGAAAGTAGCCAAGTATCACAGGCACTATGGTGAATTTTCAACCATGGCCTCAACTATTTTGCTGGGTCACTTTTAAAGAAAAAAATACAGTATAAGCAAAATTCAGCACAGTTTCTTGGTGTTACTTACATGAAAAGATCCACGTTCCAAATTTTAACTAAGCACTGTCTAGAGGATGGAAATACTGTCTTCAGGAGCTTTCTTTAATTTTCTCTTCAAAGCTAATTACATTACAGGAAATATTTGGCTAAGGTGTGGCTATTCATCATAGTATCTCTATTACCAGCATCATCAGAGAGGTTTCTGTCAATTTTTCATTTTAACCTGGCTTTTACTTTCATAATATAATCATATCCCCTCATTTTATTTATGTTATAAAAAGAAATTACATCTCCTAATTTTCTTTTAGTAAAAGAAGATCTTTTTCTTTAAAAAAAAAAAAAAACTATGTGGTAGTGTGTAACATATTTAGAGCTTACGATCAGCACTTTCTCTAAAGAGGAAGATTTCAGGAAAAAAAGTGACTCTAAAAGTAATTTCAGCAGCAAAGTAGATTAAATATCCACCATATTAGTCACAGAGTATTAGATGGAATTGGATTGACTGGGAAGAGGTCAAAGAGTTGCTGAAGGTTTTAGCCCACCAGAGGAGCAATAAAATTCAACCATACTTAAAATCATTAGCTTTAAACCCTTTGATATTAGATCCAAACCTCCAGTGCTCATGGAAGGAACCTCCAAGCACCATGCCAGGCCAAAAGGAAACCCTCTAAGACATCTACATTTCATGGAAACCTTTCAGTGAAATATGGGAGTGGCAACAGAAAGAACCTGCACACGCAGGAAAGACCGAGCCACAGATAGAGGGGAAAGGAAAATGCAGCCATTAAAGAGAGTTAATTTATAAAATAGCAAGACATTCAATTTAATAAGTACTAGTGGGGCCCAGGGGACATTTCTTAGGTGGCAAAAAACCCACCCACCAGTTCCTGCATAGTTCCTCCACTTTAATTCCTTGCTCACAGTACCAGCGCTCCTTTCTCCCTTGCTTTTCTGGTGATGACAAGGCACGTTGCCCCTCACAAAGGGCACGTTTGCCGAGCAAGCATGGCACCAATTGCGTGGCACAAGAAAGGAGAGACACCACGTGCTAACAGCAAGGCAAGGAGGAAATCTAAAAACGCAGAAGTCATCTAACACAGCAACAATCCGAAACGAAGAGAAAAAGGCAGAGGAGTAATTAAAAACCCTGAAGACAGTGATGGGTCTCAAGTTTTTGAACTGACTCCCTATTTAATAGAAAGGATGGTTTCCACCCGAGAGAAGAGAGATAAAAGAGAGACTTTGCTGTAACTAATAACCAACTGACATATTTCTGTTGGTTTTGTACAATTCTTCACTCATTTTGAAAATGACAAGTGTAATTAAAGTTGTTAAATACATCGAGAGACTTGTCAGTCAACTAAAGTATCAACTCTTATAAATTCTCCACAATAAGCACTGCACACAGCACAATGCAGAAGAAATTAATCTCTCACCAGAAAGGTTTAGTCATTTGATGATCCTAAAAATAAAAAGAAAAAATTCCAGATTTTCTATTTGCTGGGGCAAAATAAACTTTTCTTTATGTGTTTGTGGATATAAAAATGCATGTTTTAAATTTAATTTCCACAGTATAGCAAAATGAAAATCTCAAGAAGAATTTTGGTGCCTATTCTGAAATATTTGGGCGTTTAATGCACGTCCTACAGGGGAGCACATTAGGGGTTTTATTTTGCACAAGTATATTTTTTCACAAAGGATAAAACAAAAAAGAGGATGTTCCAGAAAGGTGCCTTTCAGGGACAAGTTTCAGTGAAAAAGGCCCATGTCTGTGCCCTGCCACAAGGCTCATACACAATCCAGGCGATAATTATATTTTGTTTTAGCTATGTATATGCAGGATGATTTTAACCCCAACACATAAAACTCTCATACAGCTGTAGCTTTGCAAGCCATTCAATAAATTCAGAAAGAAGCCAAACCCTCAAAGTGTGACTTCAGGACTCAGCTAATCCATGTGTGCTAACAGGTATGACATGATCCGAAAGGCTAAAAGCCAGTCAGGAGAGAAGAGCCCATGGAAACACATGAACTACTTCAGAAAGTGTGCAAGGAAATAAACTACCCTGGAAAATGCCCTTTTTCCAGTATTTGATAAGAAGCAGTGCCTCAAAGCAGCCACCATCATTCTCCAGCATCTTATTACATTCTGATGAAACAGTGGATTAAGTTCACGTAAATTCACGAGCAACTTCTGCATGGGATGGAACACTGCTTCAGCCTCACTCCTCTGCACAACATGGACTGCACAGATTTTACAGTCTCTGCTCACCACCTGTGTGGGAATGTCCCACTGTTCTAACCCTGGGGCAAATGGGAGCTGGGCACAGCTCAGGGCTCAGGCGGCTGCAGGGGGCAGTGCAAGGCCAGGAGGGCAGCAGGTCCTTCCCTCCCCTCCCGAGAGTCCCCGTGGAGACCAACCCTCAGAGAGGTGGGGGAAAAACATGCCCCCAGGACAAACTAAAACTCTTCAGGGAATCAAAACCCACAGGAACATTAAGTGTATTTAACAAAACTCATAGAAAGGCATTAAAAAACTCATTTGAGTTTACAGCAGTATCTGTAGTTGTTGTATAAATATAATCAGAGAGGAGCAAATAAAACCAAAACAAAAAACAACAAAAAATGCAAACAAACAAACAAAAAAATAAAATAGACCAAAAAACCCAAATCATACACCACAGGAAGATTTCTCTTGGCCACTAAGACAGATGTTCAAGAGCAAAGTCTGTGTGACAGAAGAATAACTTCCACCTTGTCAAAACCTTCAGTAAGTGATTCTCCTTCCAGACTGAATTCCTTCTGGTACAATAACTATGAGCTTACTCTGGAGACTGGAACTGATGCTGTCTAAATTAGCACAACTGGTGCTATACCTGGGTTTTCGTGCTATAAATGAAGCAGCCCTGACTATAAAATAGATTTTAATTCTTGTTTGAAACCGAACCGTTTTTTTTTTTTCCCCTCCCCTTTTTAAATGCTGGTTTATGCTCTGGCATTTTAGCACCCTCACTAGTCATAGCAGAATTTTTGTTGTAGGGTTTCAAAGGTGATCAGATGGGAGCCAGATCAGCCTCTCCCTTCCTTCCAGTGGAAGGTCACTCCTCAAAGCACCCCAGGCTTTGTTGTTGTTTAAACCTTGGTAACACTGCTGGCATTGCCAGAAATAAGTGAAGGTTTATATACAGGGAATACCTGACCACTTGGAGCTGGATTGGGACCTCCTGTACAGAACAGACTATTGATGAAGTTTACAAATATGCTTTATAAAGCAAGACAGTTTCCTTTGCACTTCATAGAAGTAAACCTAGAGACATTATAAAATTCCTTTTCCCTAATGGAATTTATTGCTTTAAGCCATTTTGATGAGCAGGCACCAGTGTTATAGTAGACTAAAATGTGTACTCACAAATACTCTTGGAGAACACTCTTAAAATATCTCCAAGGGTTTTATACACTAGGTAGAATACACTATCATATCAAAGCAATTTCTGTGTCTCATAATAAAAATCAGAGCTGGAAGAATGAGGCTGGGGTGATCAATTTCTTTTCAGGGATAGTGATTGAAAGAACAGTTGACATTTCATAGGTTTTTTAGTGTCTAGAATAGTGTGTTTTCAATCTCTGAAGGCTTATTTTTCTTTCTAAAGATGGCGTGGGGCCTGGGGGACCCACTTAAAATTTCTTGCCATACTTGGCCAAGAAACACAAAGTGTTGGTGAAGTATAAACACAGAGCCCTTTTTCTTTGACCCATTCTGCAGTGTGATGGGATAGTGTTGTTAGTTTATGTGAGAGAAAATAGCATAGGCTTTCTGAAAAAAAAAAAAAAAGTGGAATTGGATTAAGGCCTTTGTGCAAGCCTCAATGCTGAGGGGAATTAGCAATAGTTGTAGGCACTTAAAGGAGCTCTCATGCTGAAGCTTATCCCAGATTTTACACAATAAACATTTGAATATCAACAGTGTTTTGCAACTTGCAGCACTAATGTATAAACTTCTTCCTTTTGAAACTCCCAAATCCCTCCAAACGTTCGCAATACCCTCTACATAAACATGTAGGGCCTATAGTGGAAAACACCCAGTCAGGGATGTAAGTCTGATTTTTTATTTCTTTTTCATTCCTGGAATCTAAAATGAGATCTAGTACCATTAGCTGGTTTAAGCACTTCAGAAGTTCCATATTTTAACTAACTTTTTCCCCTCCAGCCTTACTTTCCATTTAAAAGACAAAGATGTCAATGAGACATGAGCTTGACTTGGGTATCCTAATATTACATATTTCATGCTACAATAAAAAGGCACTACAAAACCTTTGAAGTGATTCATTAAAATACTTATCTATCCCTCTTATCAGTATGTTAATAGTATTATTTTTTTTTTAACTCAGCTAACGAGCTTAAACCAGGCTAAAACATGAACATGTGGGACAAGGATTCAATTCCCTTCCTTTAAACTCATCTGCAGGTGAGCAGGACTCAGAACAACAAGGAAGAGCTGGACTTCTTGCTGCTGGAGCTCTCCTAACATCCATGGGGCTGCTGTCATTGGCTTAAAGTCAGGCTTGGCAGTTAATGACAGCTGAGAGCTTATAACATTAGGTGTATAAATCCACACTGATAGAACTGGGAAAAAGATCTGTCTTTTCAGATAGTGATCAGCCAGATTTGCAGTTGACATGGCATTCCTACTGGCTTTTCTAGATGCCACTTAATTTTGGTATCCTGTTTAAAGGATGACAGCTGATTCAAGAACAAATTACTTCCACGCTCTTGGTGTGAGCCCAAAGTAAATCTTCTCAATACAGTATTTAATTATAAAAGATTCCCCCCCCCCCATTCCCTTTTTTAACT
>WAAG01038612.1:349-31729 GCA_013390105.1 Tichodroma muraria | reverse complement strand
AAAAAAACCCAAAAATTTAAAAAAAAAAAAAAAAAAAAGAAAAGAAAGTTAAGCTTAGGGCTGAAATTGTAGCTGCAGACAGTGATGCTCCAGTAAAGGCTGAAGCAACACTTTCATGTGGAGGGTTTTACATGAATGTATACATTTCTTTAACAAAACTATAAAGCACTAAAGCAACCTTTTATAAGAAAAATGCACTGAGAATATATATCCAATAAATTATTTCCAACAATTCTGGTCTTTTTTCATCAAGAGTAATAACCATTTACTTTGTTTTAAAACTAAAACTCCACTGGATTCATTACAATCCTTATACAAAAAAACCCCCAAAGCTGTCTTATTTGTTTATTTAACTATCTACACAAAAAAAATAACTCAAGAACAAATTGCAAGTTACCAAGTGCCAGAAATTATAATAATTTATTCTGACAAAAGAAAGCATTGCCTACATTATTTAAGCGCAAAATCATACAGTTACACTGAAAAGCCAGAGAACTTAGATCTAATGCTGTAATTTTGTCGTGAGCAACCCCATTATATTGCTCCTGACAATCTTTAAATTCCAAGCAGAAAAATCCTTAAAATGAAACTTTTTTATTTCTGAATGTATTTTTTTTTTTTTAATATGCTCTGTCAATTATACTTTCAAATAAACTTTTCAGAATCTTCTTACACGGGATATCGCTTCTCCCTGGGAAAAGATACCCTAGAGGTTTTAAGAAATGTACAAGAATTAGAAGCTGGTTATTTACTTTTTTTGCAAATATACAATGTAACAAAACCTGTCACTTACTAGAAATCTGTTAGATTTTAATCCAGTGTCATTTTTAACTAAGAATAGAAAGTAGCATGGCTAAAGATCATTATTTTAAAAGCTTAAACTGTCATTACTGCTCACTCACGTCTACATAGTTTACTGAATTTTCAGATGATTTCGAAATATAAAATATTAAAGATATAAAACCACTGTTGCTATTAAAAAAATAATCTCTGCTCAATTTTTTTCTGGTTTTCACACCAGTTTTCTGTTGTCTCCTGCATTTAGTTAAGCATTTTAAAGCTCTGAAAACTGTTTCCATCACATTATTACACAGCAATTGAGGCATATTTGCATAATGAAAAATAATTATGTAGATAATATCAATAAGTATGATTAAAATCATCTATTTGGGGGGGGTTAAGTGGGAAGATGTAACTAATATTTATAAATTACCATTGTAAAATTAATAATGTTAAACATTTTTTAAAATAGCATGCAAAGCAGACAGCAGTTGTTTTATTTTAAATCTCTTTTTATAATACTGTTGTTGCATTTTCCACAATTAACTGGAAACTTAATCCATCAAATGTACATACAATTAAATCAACTATACAGAGATGAAATTACTTTTCATATTTCTCTGCCCATGCAGAGACAGAATTCCAAAATTAAAGTAAATTAACTAGGTTATTGAAATCCAATTGCAATCCTGATTTTAGACTTAAACAATATTTTAGCAAAAACTAGACAATTACTGTTTATATGGGAAAGAGAAAACTGCCTGCAGTTTTAGATGAACCCAATTCACTAATATTGACAAGTAAATAACTGGAACTGGAATCATACTTAATTACTGTAGTCAACAACATTCATTATTGAAGGCAGCATACAGCTTGTATTAAACTATAACATTATATATTTACATATTTGTTATTTGCCCAGTTTTCTAATAAGATAAATTAGAAAAGATGAAAAATGTATAGGATGTTTAATATGCCGGCACTAGGAAATGCAAGTATTGATCAATTTGGCAAATTAAGATGCAAAAATCCCTTCCAACACAACAGAAATATTCATTAGGTCCCTGTCTTGCAATCTAACCAAGATCTTTCTAACAGAGCCCCTGAATTCAGCAGGGCTCAGACCAGGATCCTCAACAGGCTCAGAGAATTTCTTTCCTTTGATTTGAGCTACTCTCAAACTGAAGAACTACTGCAGCTTGACTTTCTGCCACAATTACTTGAATCTTCAGACAGCAGCTTTTTTTTTTCTTTTATAATCTATTTTAGGATTAATAATAATAATTGCTATCACTGCCTGAGCATCACTGACATTAAACAGCATGAGAAGATGTGCCTGCTCCCAGGGTTAGAGTCCTACTTTTCATTGTACATTAAGGCTCTGTAGGGAGCAATCTCTGGGAGGCTGCCCTTAGAGAAACACCCTTTCGAATAGTTTTGAGCACATTGTGGCTTCTTTCCTTGTCTCTCTGCAGAAATACTGGTGCCCAGGGAGCTTTCCCCAAATAAACATCAACCTGCACGGAGAGGTCCCTGCTGGCTTTAGCCCAGGGTGCAACTCCCTCCTACTCAACAGCAGCACAGAAATAGCTGCAGCCCAAAAAAACCCCACAAAATGTGACAGGTCTGGACAAGCAGCTGGTGCTCACATCACACCAGGGCTGTGACATGCAGTAGCTCTCAGGGCAGCAAGGCAGACTACAATAAAAGCAGACAGCTGAAAAACAGCCAGCAGCAACTTTGGGCACGGACCTGTCAAAGATTCGCTCGCTGAGGCTCCTTGGTGAGTCCCAGAAATGTTGTGGTTTCTGTGTTGGGGGGTCTGCAAAACCTCCTGTGAGCATTAGGAAGTGCAGAGGACCCACAAGGTGTCCAATGGCACAGTGGAACAAAGCAGTCATGTTTTCTTACAAAATGTAACTTTACGTGCCAGAGGAAAGAAGAAATGGCCCAAGACTCCTGAACACACAGCACGCCTCTAATTTCCACTTCAGGCCCTTTAACAACTTCCAAATCCTTTTTGCATCAAGCTTGTTTTATAGCCATTCCCAGAAAATTCAGGCTTTACTTCTAACATAGAAATCACTTCTAGATCCTCTAGCTATAAAATTTCCCACAACTAATGGATCACTCAGACCTGGGCAAAAAGCTTGAATAAATTTTAAATTCTACCTGCCTAAGCAAGGATCTGTCTTCCACCTCTGCAAAGAGCACTGCAAAGGGAAACAACGATACAGAGACACTGCTCAGAGCACACCAAAAGCAAAGCAACTGTGGCCCCACTGGCTGCTCTCAGGTTTGGAATTTTCCTTTGGGTAGATTTTCCTTTCCGGTTGCCCTATATGAATAATGTGGATTTTACCACACAAGGGGAACTGACAGTGATCAATAGATCCAAATTCAAATTATTGTATTAATAACGCAACAATTCACAACCACTGCTGGCCAGAGAAGAAACACAAGCAGGTCACAAGCCCTTACTCAAGCCCTACACTTCTGTTTTCAGGCATAACTCCTCTGAAATCAATGGGAATTTGCTTGAGTAAGGATGATAACCCTGGAGTTAAAATATCCATTGCTTTACTACAGACCATTTCAAGGACTAGGTCTGATTATTCTTCCTCAGCAATGGGAAAAGCTATGCTCTCACATTTCAAAATCAGGGGTGGGCTGAGAGGGCTGCCAAGTCTCCTCCAGCATCATGGCACCTCATTGTTAATAGTCTTCAGAAGCCCCTTATTTCCATTTACATGAGTTCATTAGGATTACACAGGTGACTGATGTTCTATGCTAAGTGTCTCCATGATTGCACAAAGTGCCATATTAACAAAAATCAAAATAAAAATGGTTTGTCAAACACCACACAAAATGCTGCCGAGCGCTTCACGGGCAACTGTTTTAGCCTCCATATGCCTGCACACTATGAGTCAATCTTTAATTACATGATCATATAGAAAACTCCAGCCTCAGTGGCAGGGGCTCTGCAACATCACAAGCAACAAAACCCAAGGGAAGGAGCACATGGGGCTGCTGCTTCCCACTGCTTCCACACCACTAATGCTGCACCAGCACCTCCCTGATCTCAATTCTGGTTATTTTCAAGTTTTCACTAGAGAGAGGGTTTGTTTCAAGACTTCAGAATGCAAAAGCAGCTAAAAATTTATTTTTACATCACCAATTCATGCCTTTGAATTTTGAGTCAGGCCCATCCTGAATATTTTCTAGCTGGGTTACTGCTGTCCTCCTTTCCCCTTTTCTCCTGTTCACGAGGTACATGAAGTCTGCCTCTATAAACAGTGTCTACTTGCAGTTTGTCCTACAGCCCCCCCAATTTTCTAAAATCTGGAGGCAAAATACTCAAAGAAAATGGTAATAGCAGTAGAAACCAGTAATATAAAAAAGTAGATGAAAATCATGGTGTTGGGTACATGTCAGGGATGTTTTACTCCTGCATTTCACAGCCCTGACAAGCAGCATTTTCCAAGACAGTCGCAGGGTAGAGCCAGGACCCCCAGTCCTGGGAACAGAGCAGCCCCAGGGGGAGCAAGAGGGTCCCAGCAGGCACAGGAGGCTCATCCCACCAGCAGCCTGTGACTACAACTCCCCAAAGAGCTTCATGTCAGGGCTACAGGCCCTTTCCATTCCCTCCTGTGACTCCTCATGGCCTGAATACGGCTGCTGTTTTCCCAAGGCAATGACCAAAGCATCCCAGGTAACCAATTTTACCAGAAAAAAAAAACAGAACAGAGAAGTTAAAGCAGTCTATACATTGCACTCCACACAATTTATTTAGTGTTGAATACACACAGAGCCAGGCAAAATACTGATTCAACAGATTCATCCCCGATCCTAACACGTAAGCCTAAATGCATCGTTACTCCTAGAAGCTACTTCAAAAAATTTTAAAAATCAGACAAATTAGGTCACATTAAGCTTTAAACTTTGCCTTTTTTTTTTCCTTCACGCAATTTGCTGATTGATTCCCGAGTTGGGGTCTTTGAGAATTTTGCACGCTAGGCACTTGTGTGACAAGCAGAGTGTCAGTGAGCCTCAGGTGGATTTCTGGACAAGGGAATAATATAATATGCTGGAGTCTGCTCGGTGCCCTCTCCATGCACAATAGCCCTGAGTGGCAGCGCGTGGTAAGCGGATGAAGCAGGAAGACGTGCATGATCTGATGAGCTTGGCTAAGCTGGGGGAGTCTCCTCTACTCTGCTAAATTAAAAACCTCCCTGCAATTTCAGTCCTAATCACCCCCTCTGATGCTGTAATTGATGATGGTCAGTTAACTCCTTCACTTCCGAGGCCATTTATCAGAACCTAGAGAACTGTGCATCAGCCAGTGCTTTGCAGCTTAAATTGGTTCAATTCAATGGGGGTTTCTGGAAATGTTAGGGATTTGTAAGTGATATGAAGAATATGGGAAGTTGTAGCATAAATATTTCGTGGCAGGCCTCTGGATACTTCAGATCCATAATGCCCCACTCCCAAGTGGTACAAGCTGTCTTTAAGCCTGGTTTGTGGCACTGAGACATGCACTGGCTTCTCTGCCACTCTCCTCCCTGTGGCTGGCACAGGCAAGGAGCCAGCAGCATTATTACACCCTTGCACCTCCCAGCTGGCAAAATGGCCCTTTGCAGCCTTTACCAGTTGGTGCAAGCTGCTATAACTTGTGTTGAGAAACCAAACCAGAAAAGAAAGTCCTATTTGCATTTTCAGCCTGATTCCAGACACAGCCCCTGTATGCTCCACACACAGGCTTACTGTTGGCTCCTACACAACATGCTCCAAACTTAATAACAAAGGTGTGACTGGAGCTGTTAAAACGATTCTGGAGATAAATAATATCTTTCCATTCCACCTCCTATTTATGAAAGTTTTTAGGGAATTGTCTGTACAGTGTATTGTTCTCTTGCAGAATTCTTTTAAGTCTGTTTCATGCCAAGAAGGCAGGAAAAAGAAAAAAAAAATCTATAAGATGTGATGTATGTTTATACGCTGCTGAATAAGAGGCTTTGCAGCATTGGGAAATCTATAGCATGAATTATTCTAACTGATTTATAATAGACAGTGATGCCTTAAGGACTCTATTCTGACTATTGTGCTTTCGTGACAGGGTTGATGTACTACCTGCACCATGTTCTGTAACTAGAGCATCCAAAGCAGATGCCCATATACCTGCTTTAGAATTACTGCCTGTTACTGCACTTTAAGAAAGGGCAAAAAGCTTGCCCTTACTATATTTTTAAGGTTATCATTTTTAAGGTTGTGTCTCAAAAGACTCAGATCTCAATACAATTGATATTTAATATAGTTCCAGGATCAACATCCAGTCATCGACCCTAGATTTTTAAACCTCTCCTTCTGTATTAAAATGCCAGCAACTGCTGGAGTCTGTTCTTTTATTTCTGTTGTGTTACTTTGCTTTCTTTTCTGCATGGGGAATAGGCTATAGTCTGGATAGTGTGAACCTACTTAGTTTGCAAACCCCAGCACTGCAATTCTGTGATTAGGAAACCAGCTGGCTCAGGAGACACCTGGGGATCAAGAGTTGAGCCCGCTTGAAGGAGGCCAAGGCAGAAACCCCTCTTTGTGGCCTGAGCAGCAGCAGTTCAAAGCTGCCCTCAGAAGATTTCAAGACTACTTTACCCAGTGATTAACACCTGACTGGTGGCTGATGGGAAGAAAATGGGGTGAACTGATAGACTTTTCCATCCAAGGTATTCCTTGTTACCTGCTTGCAGAGGAGGACTGTTATTTTCTAGATACTTAGATCAAAGCATTGATCCTACACAGCCATTTCTACTCAGATCACTGATTCATCTCAGGGAGAGTGCAATATTCTCATAACACTTCATCAGTGACCAATATTAGAAAGAAAAGAATACAACTCTTCACTTTTCTGGATGCATGAGGACAGAGTCCTGGCCGGTTTCCAGCAGCCTTTAGTCAAGCCCAACAGTAAAGTAATTGACAACATAGCAAGAGGCAAGAAAATAGTTTTATTAGAGTCCTACATTTTGAAGAAATAATTTCTCAGGCCCCCAAAGTAACCACATCATCCCTCTTCCAATACTGCCTCCACTGTTTGACTAATGAAGCACAATAGCAAAGTTCATATTAAATGAGGACACAAAAATTCAGTCTCTAACACACAACAAAACAACTCGCCCTTAAGTTCTTCCAGCACAACCAGGATCCACATGGCACTGAAAGGTGGAGTGTCTGCCAGCCAGTAAATGAATTTAATTAAGCACTGGAGTGCTGGTCTCATATGGCTGGAACTGTTGAGTCTAGGTGTGTGTGTGCACGTGCAACTCTCGACACATTAGCAGAACTCAGCCCAATTGCAAGAGAATCCATCCATTTCTCCTGCAGCAATTAAGCCAAACAGACCACCCTGACCATGCCAATAGGACATCCACTGGACTTGACTTGTGGGGAAACTACTATAAGGTTGAATGGGAACACACAGAAAGACACACCTGCAGGAAAACACCAGAGTTCCACCTTCTGTATGACCTGAATACATGAGTATACAATCCTATATGACTTAAATGTTTTCTTCACTTAGAAGACATTAAAGACAGGAGAGAATTGAGCCTGGTAATGAAAAAAAATAAATTAAAGAGCATCGAAGAAAAACATCTGAAGATTAGGTTGCCCCTTTTAAAGGGCAGATTTGAAAGCTTTGCTCAGAGAAAAAGCATGAAAGGAAATGTGCCAAAGACACAGAGGAAACTATTCCACTTACTCGGTCAGATACCTATGTGGAGCTGTGCTTCCATAGCCAAATGACATGCAAACTACTACAGCTCCATGAAATGTGAAAGGTAATTTAGTCACTCCTTTTAATACATGCTTTTATATACATGTATTACTGACAAGCTCTCTGCACCTATTCAGGCACTAATACCGATACAGCCAACACCAGAACAGTTTCCTTCTGCAGCTTGGGGCAAAGGAGGCAGGGGCCACAAACCAAATTAATTGGCCAGTGGGGATTTCCCTCAGAGGAGCAAGCAGTCTTAGGGAACACAGGGCTGACACCTTCCTCCATTCCCCTTTGCAGCTGTGACAGGAACGAGTCTTTAGGTGACAGGCAGGACACACGGGACATACGGATACAACACTTTGTGTTACAGCTTCCAAGGGCCAACGTGTCCTAAAAGGACTATTGGAAGCCACCATAATCTGGTGCAGCCCATCATCACTCACCTGAGGTTCTCCCCCAAGAGTTTTACAAGATGGAGAGACAGCCCCATGTTATCTTTGGCCTCATTCCCAGGCAGCACTTGAGGAGAACACCAAATGAGGGACTCCATCTATTCTGTTGGCCTTTGCTGGCCTTTTCCTACTTTCTTATATTTAACAGTTTCATTGTAAATGAGTAAAGCATTATAACATTAGCTTATATTGTACTGCAAAGCCTATTCCAGTAAACCTGTCAAAATTGGCATCATTAATAATAATACTTAGCACTTACATACTGCTTTACATTTTCAGAGCACCAGCAACATTAACTTAATTAACAAGTGACAGTTTCACAAGTAGAAGCTTTCCTTGCAGCACCAGCCTGTGTGCCTGAATTTCTCACAAAATCTCAAACTCTGCATTAATCCACTTGTCTTTCATCCTTCTGAAAAGATTATCTTCCTTTTTATTCACCTACTTTGGATACATACACACATGCTTTTAAAAACCAAGCTATTAAAATATTCAGGTGGAAGAACACTGACTTAACACAAGCTAATTAGAAAATCCACGTTACCCTACTTTTCAGCCTAAATTACTCAAAAATCAGAGCTCTATAAAGCACATCTGAACAGAATAGGGCTCTAAATTGGTGTAAAGTGTACTTAATATTGATTGCTCTGCAATTTCCAAAACTGTTCAGAAACAGAGAGACATCATTAGGTTTTATTTAAATTTTTCCTTCAGGTTTAAAAAGAAAGACGGAAAAAAAATCAATACAGCTACAGAAGTAAAGTAAGTGAAACCCTGTCTCTAGCAATTTGCAGGGCAAATTCACTGGGGAAAACAGCATTCACTTCTTAAGGCCACATTTCAGAGGTCTGCAGAGCCATTACTGATGTCCAAAACTGCAGTTTAGGCATGATCATGTCACACCTGCCTTGTTTTCTCCTCGCAGCCCACCAAGGAAACCCAGCAGCAAAAGGCACCATTGTAAGAGACTGAAATCCCTGCTTGGCCCACTAAGGAGGGGAGGTCCTCACTTGCTCTGCCCTTTATCACAAAGCTTCAGTTTACAAAGGCAAAGGGAGAACTTGATCATCTTCCCCAGTAAAAACCCTTTTTCTGAGGCCCTTATGAGCACAATAGCCCACAAGCTGCGTGGGTGGCAGATGCACTCCCTGGCAGGGTGAGCCACACAGCACAGTGTCACAGGGCCACCACAGACACCACCGTGGCCACAACACCAGGCCAAACAGAAAACACAACCCAAATACTTGTGCAAGAGGACAAATAAACATTTAGCTTGAAAACACAGAGGCTGTTGTCTCTGCCCCACCAGGACTACCAAGAGCTGGGTGCCAGCTTTAAAATTCCCCCCCACTGCTCACTATAGCACTTTGCTCAACCAAAAATGAGTAAATCAAGGGTAGGAGCACACAGAGGTGCTGCTGGCTTTGGGAAAGCATTCAGCACCCCCAGCCAGCCCTCCCCAGAGCCCCCAGCCCAGCAACAACTCTGGCACCTTCAGCCCATCATACAACCAAGAGGTACAAGAAGTCTTTGTAGACTCTGGGTTACTCACAGGTTTGATGCATCTCTCCATGGAGGGAACCAGGCCTTGCAGGAAAGTCTGCTCTGAATTGTTCATAGTTCCTCATTTTGGAGACTGCTGGGAGAAGTGAGTACCTCACCCCCAATGAGCTCCTGCTGTAACCCTACAGATGTCCACACTCATAAGGGAGCACCACAACCACCCCTTCCAGCAGCCAAACCCTCCTGGAACTTGTTCCACCTCCTTTATTGCAGGCAAGGGTGGGGTCACAGCTAAAAAGCCTCACCCCCCCACCCACATGGCAGCTGTGGGAGCAGGAATGGAGGGTTCCCAATTGGTGTTGGCCCCTCTGGGGGAGATGCCCACCACACTGAAGCATCTTGATGTGGACACTCCCAGCTCCTGGAGTCAAGAGGTGTATGTGTTTATAGTCCAGTTCATGCCCTTGNGGGGGGGGGGAGAGGAGAAAGTTACATGTGCCTTTTCATTTTATACACACCTGAACCCCAGTGTGGGGTCTTCATTTCCCTTTTGTCAGCTTCTCCATACAGCACAAGGGCTCTGTGGGATTAGCCATGACAGGAATGTTAATTTATAGCATGATAGTCATATTGGGAAGTGATGTTGTTGCTTGTCAGCTACCTCTTGTGTAAAAGGTGCCACTGTCCTGCATCTGCTCCAAGTGTGATACACAGGAATTCAACAGCACCAGGGAAATTTCTGTGAGCTTTTACCAGTGGTAATTCCCATTGGACAAACTCTCAGCTGATGAAAATCAACACTGCTCCACAAAAAGTGATGAAAACAGCAATACAAGCAGTTTCTTCAAACAAATCCATTGCTTAAGGAGTGTGCTACAATATATAAATGTCTGCTAAATTAATTGTTCTGGATCCAAAGGCTCTTTTTAGACAGCTAATGCTGTTAAGTTTGGCTGCAGTATGTTTATGCACTCAGAAATCTGCACACAGAAGAACAAATTTATTCAGTTGGGACAAGGGATTCCAAACCAACTTGAACTACCACACCAGTGCACAGTGCTAACAGTAATTCAGAATTTCCCTTCCTCTCATAGCTCAAACACTGGTGACACTCCTATCAGAACTTAAATATCTGCTGTAAGCCTCTGTTTAGCAGGAAGATTACATCCCCAGATTTCACAGTTCAAAAGTTTATACTGTCCTGAGCTATTTATAGACTGCTGACACTGCCTCTTCTTCAGTGCAGATATCCTGGGGAAAAAATAATAATAATAAGTTCAAACTAGTTTGAAACAGGTTTTCAAAGAGTTATTTTCTGGTTGACTCTCAGTCCTGCATCAGAAATTTGTCTTTGCTGGCTTGGGGTTTGTAATTAAGTATTCTTCTGACCTTCCATTAAACTTGACACTTTGAAAAGAAAGTTAAAATTTAGAACTGGATAATCATTACTAAAATCAACATATCCTTTGCTTCTAGTTAATCATTTACTCAGAAAGAACAGGAATGGCTTTTGGGAAAGACAAAACAAATTAAGGAATCCACAGGTTAAAAATTATTTTTGCTATAACAGAGTGATCATTAATAGAATGACCACTTTGTCCTGTACATCCATATATTTAGTTTTCACTTCCCTGTACATCTTTTCTCTAGGTCTTTCAGCATGTAAATCCTTCAAACTCTCTCGATGCAGGACTGCTTTCAAAACCCAAAATAGATATTTTTATGTCATCTCCATATATCCAGTTCCAGAGAGATAATACTCAGGCCTTGGTCTAATCCCATTTACGCAGATCAAAATCAAAATTCATTCCACTGGGGTGTGCAGTGTGGTACTGCTGAAAACCTGCCCTGCTTTTTACTTTTGGCAGTTTTGTGTGTGATGGTTTTACCACATCTCTGAGCCAACTGATTTGAATGTGTTCTTTAATTAGACCTCTGTTTTAAAAATCGGGTGGCACTCATGCTTGTGACGATCTCTGCCCTGCCAGTGCTCTCAGGTCAATGTCCTTCACACACAGCCTCCCCCCAGCCTGACCCTGCTCTCATCCGGGGTTGGCAGTATCACACTGATTTGCCTTTTCCTCAGTGCCAATGATCAGATTCCTGTTTTATGGCTGCACTGGAAAGAGAAGAGGTAGAGAGAGGGGAATGTTTTGGAACCAATCAAATTCTTCCAGGGATGGTGATCCCACCACTTCCCTGGGCAGCTTATTCCAGTGTTTAATAACTCTTTCAGGGAAGAAATTTTTTCCTAATATCCAACCTAAACCTCCCTTGATGCAACTTGAGACCATTTCCTCTTGTCCTGTCAGTTCTTACTTGGGAGATGAGACCAGCTCCCACCTGGCTACACCTTCCTGTCAGGATTATTGTGTGAATTCTTCTGCGCAAACCTCAAAACATTTCTCAATATCAATACTTGCTCTAGTTGTATGTAACCATCTTTCAACTTCCAGAAATATATTCAGGAGTGATATTAAATATTTTATAAAACTGTAGCAGAAAGCTGTTTGTAGACTTTGGGTGACCTGCTGCTTATTCTGAGGTGAGAAGTGCTTCAAGGGTGTATTAATTTCAAGTAATTTTTTTAAAAGTCTTGTGTTTGTTGGATATCTGCTTTGCCCAGCTGAAAATCAAGGCCAGGATGACTCAGTCATTATACTGTGACGTGAATTCACCATCCTCCCTGCGTACAACACACACAGCATGATTCAAGGTTAAGCATAGAATATCAAAAGACTCAGAGCTTGGACAATTTTAATGGTAAAGGAACCTTGACTTTTGCTGATTATATTAGTTCAACTAAAATTGACCTTCAATATATGAAGATTTCATTTTCACAAATGTGTGCTATAACTGATGCCTTTTATTAGGCTTACAAAAAAAGTAATCAGAACTGAAGCTTTCAAGGCCACAATCTCTTTTTTTCAGTTCAAGTTACAGATAACGGAAGGAGAGACATAGTTATGGGATCTTAAAAGCTAAACTAATGTTTTTTGTTTGTTTTTTTTGTAATAAAAGGCGATGGCATTGCTATTTATCAGGTCCTGCGAGCTGGCATTGCTGCTAAATAACAACAGGCCACTTCCCAGCATTATCTCCAGAGTTGTTGCTTGTGCATATTTATCCAGTTAATGGGATGGATTTATTACAAGTATTGGATAATTTGGACCCAGCGTACACTGATGTATTTTATGGCATGCGGTCAACCCAGCTATTACAGCCTGGGTCTGCAACTGCTCTGTAAACTGGAGCATGCAGTCATTAAAATGAATGAGCACAAGTGTTTGCTATGCTGGTTTTAATTATATGTTTATCTCTTTTCTCTTTTAAACTTCCATTTTATTTATACCACATGTGGTCACATATGGGCTGTAGATGTCATCTTAGGGGGTTTAGGAAAACCATAGGCAAGAAGCTTCCCTTATTCAGGAGGGTTTAACTCAGCTCCTTAACAGCAATTATAGGGCTATATATCTTAATTTAGATATATATTCCTGATTTTTAGTGAAGTCCAGTACCCAGAGATGAGGGGAAAAGGGCAAATCTTCATCATGTGGAACATTGTTTTTGAGAGGGAATGTTTTAATACTTGTAGACTCATAGAATTCTTTGGGTTGGAAAAGATCTCTAAGATCATCAGGTGCAACCATTATCACATTATCACAGGTTAAATACAAGTTTATTATAGAATTTTACATTATGACTTGGACATTTGGTGAAGAAGTTTCCTTAGTAACCTCTACAAAATGAAAATTCTGGAGAATGAAACTCATCAAACTATTAGTATAACATGTAATAGTTTAAAATTGTAGTTTAAGGCACAAATAAATGATGCTTTCAGGGCTCAATATTGTTTTCTGGAATTTGTGCCATGTAGATAAATGTCATTCCCTTCTACAGTCATGAAAATCAGTGTGAAAATATGGTACAGGGGTTGGAGGACATCTCTGATAGCACAGTTCCACCAAAGAAATGCACTGAAAACACAGATTCCATGTTATGGTGCAAGAAATCCAGAGGAATGGACTTGCTCTGCAGGGCATTGACATCCTGCTAGATCTGTGATTTATACCATAAAAATCTTTTGATTTATTAGTTGGCTTATGCGTTTACTCTTCATGTGATTTTATTGGTGGAAATGGGCCAGGAAAACCAAAAAGGGATGGAAAGGCCACTTTCAGAGAGTTGTACAGCCTTGAAATTTGCTTCCTAGGAATGTTAATGTCAGAACACACAGTTATCTAAGCTCTTATAAAAATCAAAGACATTGTTTTAGGCCTTACAGCTCCTTTGGACAATTAGGAGTCAAAGAGTGTAATGTCCAGACATGTGAAAATTTGCAAATACATTACTTTCTTCATTGGGTGAGCTATCAATTCCCAACATTGGCTCAAGGCCTACATCTTTCACATGACAGAATGTGAACAATTTATGCATTTAGCTAAATCTGCTTAACCTGGGTCAAACTACACCCATGCTGGAGCTCTGCCATCATAAGCAAAAAAGAATTATAGATCTGATGGTACATGTTCTGATGAAGGAGAAACAGTGACATTGGGCTGATCAACAGTTTAACTATGACACAAGAAACTCCCTCTGAGGACAGGATCAGGTCTATTGAAATTATCAATTTTAGTTTTAAATTATACTTTTAATTATTTAAAATAGAACATCAGCAGAGCTAGAGAAAAAAAAATCCCTTTGTGTCAAACAGTAATTACATCTGACTTTTCCACCGAAAACTCTAAGTGCTGTAGAACTGCATTAAAACTGCTTAAATGTAGAAGGTTTTTTCTTTTGCATAGTTCAGATTGTGCACTGAACTAGATAGCTTTGTTAGCAGGGCACACGGCTCCTCGTTCCTGGAACCCTGCTTGAACTCTTTGCTCAAATGAATACACTGGTTTTGCTCAGTCATTAGTAGGCACTTACTCATATCAAAATGCACTGCATTTAATCCAGGACAGTTGGCAGCCTCTGCACGAGTGAGACTCCAAAATGAGCCAGCATATGAAGGAGGGGAATGTCTTCAGCTTAGAGCTGGGGTTACCTCTAGGGCAAGGAGGGGATTTTCTCACTCCAGCTGTCTGCTTTGGGACTGGTGTTCAGTGCCTGGTACCCTGAGACCTGCAATCTTTGTGAGGGAACGGGGAAAAAAATATAGAGAAAAAATAAATAACCACTCAAATGCTCACTAGGAGAACAGAAAATTGTAAATAACATAACAAAAATCAGAAATATGCCTGCTCATGCATCAAGCACCTCCATTTCAGATGCCGTGTCAGAGAGGATGAATGAGGGTTCAGCTCAGTTAGGGAGAGTGCAAATATCAACAACACTAAAGCTACTTTTCAGGTTAGCATAATCTTCTGTCTGCAAACACTGTGTGGTTTATCTGATTTTTTTTTTTTTTATTGGACAGCTGTGATCTTCTCCTTTCAAAACCTTGTCACTGCCGTTCAGCCGAAATGTAAGTGATATGATTAAGGAACATGGCATCTTGTATAATCGGTCGTAATCATTATCTAGGGGTTTCAGTAACATGACACATGCACAGCAACAGCAGCATCTGCTATGGACTGACAGATATCTCAAGCTCAGGATGATGGAAGCGCACCGAGGGATTTGTAAACTTGTCTTGGCTAATGCCACTACCCTGATGTGAACCTGTTGTTGGCTATGCTGCTTAAAGGCCAAAGATTAAAAGTGTTTTATAAAGTTCATCCTGTGTCTCATGAACCTCCATCTCTGGCCGGTGTGGGATGTGTTACCCTGGCAGACCTTTCCCACTTTCACTGATAGGGTGGTACTTTTGGAAGTAGCTGCAAAGAGCAGAACTCTATTTTTGTAGCATTTCCTCACCGTGCACCAGGTTGGTCTTTTACAAACACTCAGTTACTGGATTAACTGTGTTTCTAGAGTAGTGCAGAACTGAATTTGAAGCCAAGTTGAATTGTGTAGTGTATGCTCTGTAGGTTATAAGCGTGAGGGGACAGATTCCCAGCTGCAGGGACGCGCAACTGTGACTCGAGTGAGTGCCACGGTGTCTTTGTGCTGGCTGGGCAGCTCCATCCAAGCTAATGACCACAGACTATGGCCCTGGGGACAGCAGCCGTATTCTGGAGGCTTCCAAAGGGAGATCTGCTTCCAAAGGGAAGTCTGTTTTTGCCTGAGCCTGCAGAGACTAAAATCCAGTCTCTCCCCTTCTGCATGTGTCCCCCAACCACTGCGCTATTAAAGGTCTGGGAGAAGTGGAGATGAGAGACGTTTTCCATGCCTCCTTGTAAGAGTCACTGGAAGGCAAATGGCAGTGAGCCAGGAGGAGAACAAGCAAATGAGAATCCTGCCAGAAATGGGATGCATAGATACATGGTGGGTTTTTTTGGGTTTTGTTTTTTTTTCTTTTTTTTTCCCCTGTGTTTTTTGATTTGGCAAAATTTAGAACAGCTGTAGGCTGCATTAATTTACTCTGAGGTCTGAGTGGTTGCCAAGGCCGTGGTTGGGGACATCACTTTTGCACACCAACTGTGGAAATTCATCATTCCTCCATGTCAACATCAGAGGACTAAGACTTGGGCACTGTTCCTTTATTGTGACTCCAACATTTTGGTCACTTCTAGACAGGAGCTTGCACTCAGCCTGCTCCATTCAACTTTTTGTGAACGTTACTACAGCTGTACTCCTTGTACAAGCTACCAGCCAGTGGGCATCCTGAAGTCAGGTTTGTGCAGCAGTGAAGCAAAACCCATTTTTATGCAACCACAGCAGTTTATGAAGATAAAGTTCCATCTAGACAGGCTGCTGTAACAGTATCATTTATTTGTGTCTGCCATACATCTCAGTTCCAAGGGTCTCAGTATGCAACATTCACAATTTACAGATCATGAGTAACATTTAGGATTATTCACAAGTATCCAAAAATTATGAATGACTGTTTTGAAAAAAAAAAAATGGACAATCTTTAAACAGGTTAAGTGCATAAGTGTCAGCATATTACATATGTTATATATTCATTTTACTCCTGAGCAGAACGGCAGATTATGTTCCATCAAACCACATTAACTAAGAATAACACAACTAATTGTTCCAAAAGTATTTATTCCTACTTTACTGTCTTCAGGTTTTATGGATAAGGATTTTTCATAAAATTTTAGAACATTATGATTCCTATCTTGTTACTCTCATCATGTAGGACTTTATTCCCCAGATTATCTCCTTAGGTCAGGTTTTTTGATTATGGGATGGGCTATGCTGATTTATACCATTTGAGAATCTAGACCATTGAGTTCAAGAGGATAACTAATGGAGTCAGGAGCTCATCAAGTTCAGTGATGGCGTCAGAATCTGATTCTGCTTGTGTTCAGGAACAAAGGATTGATAACTGATGAAAGGAGAGGCAATTAGTTAACCACATTTACGAAGGAGACAAACACGGAATGCAAATGCACTTGCCTCTTTAAGTCTCCCTCTGCTATTGCCTCATGGAACAAAAAAAAATCATTTTCCTTTATTCTCAAATACAAACATATTGAATGATTATTGCCTAAGTGCCAGATGACTCTTCCTTCTTGCTTTCTTGCAGGTCAAGGTTTGAAAGAAAAATTTGTGTATAGATAAAACAGGCGCAGATCTGATGTAAAAATCCACCTGCTCCATTTATTAATGCAACTCCGCACGTGAAAATACAGTGTCAGGAACTAGGTAGCATATGAAAGTGCAGCTAGATAAATTTAAAAATAATTTTGAATAAAGATACATTTGGGAATACAAAACAGGGTGAGATTAAACATAATATAATAAAAGGTAGAGAAAACAATTTGACACAACATGGCAGTGATCAGACTTTCAGCTCTTAAAAATTGCATTTTTACTGAAGACTGCCACAGGTGAAGTCACGATAGCTGCTCCCACCTTGTGCACGGGCACAGGCAGGTGTTCCTGCCTCCTCTTTGCCTCTGAGACAAACACCTGCTAATATTAGCCACCTCCTCCCCGTCGCCACCAGAAGGAGCTTAACAGATGATATTTTCATTGGATTGTACAATAATGTGAAGTCTTCTCTAATCTTATTTGGCACATTACCCATTGGATTTATGGAAATCCTCGGTGAGCTCTGACCCGGAGGTGTGGCAGCCGCATAAACTCTGCGCGTGAGCGGTGCCGCGGCGGTCACAAGGAGTGCCCTTGGCTTTACCTACTGCTGAAGTTTTTGGCTAGGCTGACAAGTAACCCTTAAGTCCAAAGGGAATGGAGTGTAAAAATCAGTCTTCCAAACACACAGTGCTTTGGCTGATTAGCATGGAGAAAAAGGAATTAATAATGAGGAGAAAAAAAAGATAGCCAGGAACTACAAACACCAGGGAGTCCATTTCTGTGTTGCTCGAAAATAAAGCAACAATAGAAAGACTAGTTGTCTCATTAAATAATAATTTGTTATTTCCCTTAATGCTGCACATGTTCTTTAATGGCTGTGACTTCTTAAGACAGTTTGACTATAATTCCCACATATTTATTAATAGGAAACTTGTATAACTTTTAATGAGTCCTTGAACTGACCACCTGTGAACAAGGGGTATCATAAACCTTGTCTCTTCAAATATGAAAAATAATTTGAGCATAAGTTTTCCTTGATGTGGCTGATCTAAAGTGGGTTGTGAAACTACTGGCAGACAGCTCAAGCCATTCTTCCTACAAAATTAAGACACAGCTATTCCTACCCAATGGCAAGGAGTGGAAGTTTTTCTCATTCCATGCATTTGGAAAATTGTAGGTAATTAGAGAAGCAAAAAAAAAGAAGAAACTGTTTATTAAAGAATAGTTCTTCCATTAGAAATGTGCGTTAATACATTTCTTTGTGGTCAGAGTCTACCCGTCAGGAAAAATTTCCAGTTGTTGAAACTAGTCTGACGGTCTTTCATGTCTTCATGTTTTGTGACAAGTTATGAGTATGTGCTTTGAGCAGGATTCTGGACTCAGGGGAATTTCATTTTCATATGAAATTAAATTCATAGAACTTCCTGCGCAATTTCAGAAAAAAATTATACAAAGAATGTCATTTCATTTCAGCTGAAAGTTTTACCAGTTTTATCTACAGTGCTCATGGCTGGTCATAAAATGCAACCGTACTTCATTTTATTCTTATTTATGTATCATCTGTCAGATTTTTCTGCTTCACTTTGGCTTCACCATTATGATTAAATGTTAATATTTTGGTTTTAAATTATATATCCTTTGGCATATGATGCCACATGCAGAGAATTTTTTTTCCTGTAGCACTTTAAAGAGATGATGCCATATCAATATATCTGCGTGAAAATTTTCAATAATTAGGAAAGAAAAATGTTCCATTTTCAACCAGGAATTTTGAAATATATTCAATTAAAAGGATATTCTGTTCTAAACCACAAAATATTCAGATGGTGCTTTCAATGCAGAAAGTTTTGTTTCAGCATTTGTTGTAAGATAGTTATGTCGATGCCTTCAAAGGTAAATATTTGCAAGGCTTCCATTTTTTTTAAGAGATTTGAAATTCTGCACTGTCATCCCAAATCAGGAAGAAACAAAATGGCATTTAAATTCCAGGTTTACACACAGTTTCTCAATTTTTAGTCCACAGGTATCGGATCATCCTGCTGGAACAAGATGCATGTACTAGAACTCCAATGCCATTTTTGGGAAGACTGTGGATACACTGAAGGCATTTCCCAGCATGATCTGCATGGGAAAATGGTGAAGAAGACAGAAAAAGAGAGAAGCAAAACCACCAGAAATGCACCAAGTGTTTTTGCAGAAATAGTGGCATGGCCAAGGCACCTTCATCCCTTCACTCTGATGGCAATCACATCACAGGTAACACGATGTTTCCCTGCTTTGGGCAGTACTACAGAGATAACCCCTCCATGACAAACAGATTTCCAGTGATTTTTTTCCTGTGTGCTGGCCTGAACCTGAAATTTCTTTGATGTTAAACAGTAAATATCCGAACATGGCTCCTATTTTCTCCTTGCATAAATAAATTGTCTACAGGCAGAGGGGAGAGGTACTCGCTGTTGCCTCTCTGTTGTGACAACGTCAAACAAAAGCCGTGCTCAGTGTTTTCCAGAGGGCCATCTTTGTCTTACAGAAAAGGTAATTGCACCCTTTTAAAGTATCATCCTGGTGCCACAGAGCGTTGGGTGGATGTGTTGAGTGATTTACTGCACCAGTGACAGAGTCCTTTGATTTTCCTGCAGTTCTAATGGTGCTGTGGAAAACTTGGGGTTACTCGGCTTTTCCTTTTGTGGTGCTGGTCTCAAATGAGCTTGGTGCCTCATTTTTCCATTTGCCATATTAGAATGAATATACAGCAGGAGGAACTGCCTTGCATTTTCAATTCTTCATGTTAAACACAATCTCCCAGCCTAAGTGCTGAATCACATCTCCCAACTATTTCCTGCTCCAGCTGTGTCTTCACTTGTGTTGCTTTTATTTACCATGTCAGCCTGCACCTTTCTTAAGTGTTGCTTTTCTTTCCCTTCAAACAAGTATATCCTATTCTCTATGGCAATTTTTGAGCTGTGTGCTCAAGTCAGGGGTTAGACAAACCTTATCAGTATGCGTGTGTGTGTATATCTGTGCACTTGTGTGTGTAATTCAGGTATTTTCTCCTACTGAACAGGACAGTTGCATTGGGAAGCTTGTAAAAGCTAGAGTGGAACAACAGCACAATGCATCAAAGGGGGAACCGAGATTCTTATTTTTCTATAATTTTAGCTGAATGCATCACAAAGTGGCAATTATATGGCACATTTTTCTTCTAAAAAATTGGCCTCGTTGTGCCTCTAGACAACAAAACAGCATGAAGAAACCATACAGGCACAGCTTGGTTCCAAATAACCATGTTTACCTAATATACACAAATATGCCAGGCCTAACTATATAAATATTGCTGTTCTGACTTATTTCTGGAAGTTTCTAAAACACATAACGTGGTGAATAGAAAAGAACATTCGCTATTTATTTTCATTGTAGGAAAAGGCACTAAGTCTCATGTATAAATATATTTGCAATGTGATAGGGAAAGATGACAGGACTATCCATGGAGCATTTTATGCCCACTCATATGGTGAAAAATACACAATGGAAAAATTGATTTGAGGTGTTCGAATATATATAAGAGGCATTCTGATTTATCTAGAAAATATTTTCTATGGTATTTAATTTGAATTGATTCATGCCATGGTTTTTCTTTCTTTTATAAAATATTCAAGAGATTCTCAGGGTGACATGAAGCACTTTTAAGAGAACTACCAGTTATCTCCTCTTTTCTTATCTCTTGGGCAGCTTTTTCCAGCATTCAGAACTAGTGCTTGAGTTTTAAAGCTCCCTTCCATGACTGCTGTCAGATGAGGTGTATTGACAGAGAGGTTTTGCTCTGGGGACCTAATGTGGTATTTGAATGCATCAGAAATTGCAAATGATGCAAAATGACTCAAAAAAATATTCCTAACAGAACTCAGAAAATTCCCAGCCCGGAAGCGTGACTGGTTTTAACAAATGACGGTTTCAAAATGCAACAAAAGATAATTTCTGTCTGATTCCAGGGGAGTGGATGACAGATGACTCTTAGCCCGTGGCACGTGCACCTGGCAGTGCTGTCACAACGTGCCTGTGCCAAGGGCGCAGGGCTGAGATGCCAAACCTGGCTGATAATGGGATTAAAGACTGTAAGAGGCACTCACTACCTGTTAGGTTTTGATTTGAATTGTCCTGTTGGTGTCTTCCACGAGAATTTATACAGAACAGAGCCATGGCAGGAGTTACTCACTCACTGAGAATTTTCCTCCTTTTCAGTTTCTGGGAAAGACAGGGATTCATGGAGTCTAACTCACCTCTCTGCTGGTGCAGAGGTCAGGGCTGAGATCTAGCAGATATGACTTCCACGTGATTCTGAGGCTGCCAAAAACTGTTATTGTCACTGGTGTCCAGCTATGCCAGTCTTTGGGATGACAACTGGGTGCAGTACCAGGAGCTCCATCTCCGTGTCACCTCTCCCAGTGCTCTCACGGGATGTGGTCTGTGACGGTGGCTGCCCCCGGGCATGAAATAGTGGAGTCGTGCTCCATGTCCCAGTGTGAACTGGTTAAACGGGGGCACACTGACCCTGTAAAAACGAACATCACTGCCATTAGAAGCAGCACAAAGCAATAGAGGTGCAAGGAAAGAATGCTGGAGGGGAGGAAGAAAGTCTTTACGAAAAGCACAAATGAGACCCCTGTTCATAGCTTAATTTGACATTTTCTTCCAAAATATTTGTCACCCTAGTTCAAGACCTGCAACTTATTACTGTAAAAATACTGAAAAAAATAAAAAAGGGCTCCTCCCCTTTTTGGCATTTGCTTTCCTTTTAAAGCATCTGAAACATGATTTGTGGTTTGTTTTTTTGTTTTGTTTTTGTTTGGTGTTGTTTATTTGAAAGGACAGAGACCCCACTTTGTTACTTTCTATTCACCTCTATTCGTCTACTCCATAAACTTCAATATATTCCCTCTGTTTGGAAAAAAAAAAATTCTGACTCAACTATATCTTCCTCTTTCCTCTACCCACTTTCTAAGGTCCAGAAAATATTTAGAAATTCTGAAGGAGCAGAAAGAGATTTGGGAAAAAAAAAAAAGTTTAAAATAAGGAAATATAAATCACTAACATGTTTTTGCACATTTTTCCCTATTCAAATATAAAACTCCAGAATATTTTTAAAAATCACACTTTGAGAATAGAATTCTAAAATTTCAAATGATGGTTTTGTAGTTATATTCTACAGTTCTGTAAAAAATAAAGTATTTTTTGACTGCAAACCTATTCACTCATAAGTACATAGTCTTCATTAAAAATAGTCCTCAACAGGTATTTTTAGGAAAAGAATCAAAAAACCAAATGTGTCTAAAAATCCAAATTATAATCAGTCTTGAATTATGTACCAATTTGCTGAAGAGATGAATCTATCTTTTTAATATACAGAGTCAAAAAACAATAGAAGACTTTTAAAAGAGAGCCCTTCCGTGAAGAAACATGGAAAGACTTCATTGGATAATTATTCATTTAGGAGAAACAATAAATATACCAAGAGAGATATTTCAGGGGACTTGGTTAAAAAATCTAGTTTCATAAAAAAACATTGTCTAGTGTGGGTCCTTCACTGCCCAAACCTTTTTGGTCAATCTTCTGCTGTTGGATTTCAAATTTTATGCTCCATTGAAACCAGTTCCATCATGGATGTAGTCCAATTATAGCAAAATTTGAGAAGAAGAATTAATGACTTATTCTAGGTCAACTGTTGGATATCTTAGAGGTCCTTTCCAAACTTAATGATTCTATGATTTCCTTTTTGTTGTTTATTTTAATTGAATAATAAGAATAAACTTCTCCAGCTGAGATAATGGATGGCCCTGGATTTGTCCCACTTCTTATACCTATTCTTTTATTTCTTTCCTAGAAATCATAAATCTTTGATGAAATGGGTCAAATTGCCTCAAAGCCACTACATAAACAATATTTTTCCATCAATTTGATTTAACTTCTATTACTTTTTCCCAGAGTTCTGCTCCTTATTCAAATTAAAACCAACCAAATAAACCAAAACCATCTTTTCATTCCTTTCCCTCATCCGGACGCCTTGCAAAGCAAAGAGAAACGACGGCTTTGATCTGGGGAGAGCGTGGATTTTCTTTCTTCTTTTAAGCAGGCAGAGGACATTCGTGCGAGGGAAGGATCAGGGTCAGGCCAGGCACAGCTTGTAAGTGAAGTTGTCTATCTCCAGGCCACACAACTCTGCTGCAGGTTTCCCTAATGCCTTGGCAGCGCTCCATGGCCCGACCTGGAGACACTGAGCTCAGCCGAGGAAGCCAATTAGGTTCTAACCTGCAGTTGGTTCAAGCCCAGGTCCTGGCGGTGAGCTCTGGCTGCCTTATCCACTAAGCTGCCCTGAATCGGCGTGAGGTTTAAATTGGAACAGTTTCTTTTGGTGAAAAAAAAAATAATAATAAAAAAAAACATAATTTCCATAGAAACCAGGAAAGGATAAAATACTGTGAGAAAAATACAATTACAGAAGCTATTTTGTTTTAATTTATCATCTTTGCTGTTCTCCTTGTTGTAGATTCTCTGAGAATATTCTTCTAATTGCATAATTTCATTAGCAAATCTGTTTTATTTAAAAGTCCATATGTAAATGAGAACAGTATTCAGGGGAAAACAAAAAACATTCTGGTGCATTTGCATTTGTGGAAAGGGCCAAACCATAAATGAATCCCATCACATTCAGAATTCCCTCTATATTTCCCTATTTTCTTAATGCATTTGACAGGAGGGGGGAAAAAGAAATAAAAAATAAAGGCATGAGCACGGAACCTCAACTTCCACAAACTGGCACGACTCCATCCAACTCAGTGTAGCTTCTCTGAATTACATCAGTCGAAGATCTGGGCTAAAGGTTTATGGGAGTAATGGGAATGGGAGGATTTCAGCGGCGCTTCGCCGACGGAGGAGAGAAGATGCTGCGGGGAGCTGCGCATGCAGCGCGTGGCCATGACTGCTTGCACACTAATTAAACCAGTTTTGTATTTTGGTACTGGAAAGATGGTTAAAACCATCTGTTTCTTTTTAGAATATTCTACTAGCTAAGGAGAAAATGTGGACAAGATTAGATCTAGGTGATAAATAGCTGTTTGGGGTTTCTTTCTTCTGCATCTGAAGGTCAAGATCTAAATAGGATTTGCGTCAGTACTTAAGGACAGATGCAAAGGTTTATTGCAGTGCGACAAACAACATGATCTTAGGTAAATCTCCAGTGTTTTGTTTCAACCAAAGCAGTGATTTAATTTATCTAGTGTTCTATTTAAGCTTCCCTCTTTCTGCATGTTTTAACCCTTACAATGTGGAAGCGTTTAATACAGTTTGAAACAAATGTTGAAAGAAATATTCCCGATTTTTTTTACTGAAACTAATTGTGGAATATGACCCAGTCTGAGGCCTCTTACACATCAGGCAATCAACAGGCTGATGCCTCGGTGGAGTGTTCCAGCAAATTACCTGGCACAGCCATCGCAGGGTAGCTGTGCTGGAACACATCCCTGGAGCTGAATTAGAGGTTGTAAATTGCCTCCACAAATCCTTTCCCTCACAGTCACTTATTGTCCCACATAAGTAGCTATCATTTTAATTGACAGAGTCTTGTGTGAGGGATGCAAAATCATGAAAAATATGAAGTGCATCATACAGAGACAAAACACAGCTCCATTGAAATTATACCTTGTCAAGAGGGAAAATATTCTGGTTGGCTGAACATGAATCAAAGAATTTGGAGGACCAGAATGCTGGAATTACCTGGTCTCAAAAAGCAGGGATAGGAAAGGGCCTGGTTTGGTTATTTAGACTTATCTTCCTCTCAACTTACTTTTCTTTTCTGTTGATCACAAAGAAAGGGTGAAACTTTGAAAAGGAAAAGCAGGGAGGAATTAAAATATAAATAATGACAATTTGTCTTTGTGGAGTAGATAGTCCAGGAGACAGATAATGGCACAAAAGCAGTTCCCTTGGGAAAACAGCTTGAGCCCAGCCGGAGTCGGGAGCGATGGCTATCGCAGGTTGTTCCAGAGCCCAGGGGTGGTGGTTCTGTGGGCCGTGTCCCTCCCCATATCGGGGTTTCAGTGGTTCACAGGCTCCACATTGGCCCTACAAACAAAGATGAATTTCACTCTCTGAACACATCTGTCATGTTAGGGCTCTGACACTTTGCATGATGGTGCTTAGCAGTCGTGGTACTGTGCGCACAAGGGATGTTGGTACTGCCTTTCCTCCTCTAAAACTGATACTTAATTAAAAAAGAAGTACATGTGCATACCTGAAATCAGAGTTCTGTCATCTTATGCTGCAAAGCACAAATGGAGTATCTTGTTCCCATATCTTTCTTGTCTTTGTTTTCTGCTCCAGTCTTTGTATTGCCCTTTGAAACGTGCATTAATAAAACAAAGATCAGGGCTATTTTCTCCCTTATTAAAAAATATTAAAGTTAAACATACATGACCAAAAGGCTGAAAATTGGGCAAATCAAAACACCTTATCCCTCCTGAGTTCTGTTTGATTTTACGTCTTGATATCCTTTGCTGACAAGGGAGAAATATCTTACACCACAATGGAAGTCAACAAAGCTATTTCTCTCTTAAAGACTATGGGTAGAGGAGTTTGTATCTTGTTTTTTTACTGAGAGATTTTTTTTAAAAGATTACATCCTTTATTGATTGATTTATTTATTTAATCCATTCACCGATAGCACAGAAGCTTCTGCTTTAGCACTTTGCTGTTGCTGCTTGACTGAACTATAGAGCTTACTTTTTTTATGCAACCCTGAAATCAGCTTCAACATTGAAGCAAAGGCCATGACACTAGAGATTTTCAAGCAGATGGAGTAAAAGATATTGGGTTTGTGTGTATCAGTGCAATAGGTGTTGAAAACATAAAAAAGAGGACCATTGATCAAAATAATAGATAGAAGCATTTTTTAATCTGCACAAGTCCATACATGTACACACACACACACACAAAAGTGTGCAGAAGTGTGTCTCTAACTCCCAAAGTATTTGGCATTCTGTATATATTTCAGCTTTTAGCTTGATTTTATTGACAGTTCAGTCAGAATATCATTCTCCCCTTGTGAAAAACTATATGTTAAGTCTTTTATTTTTTTTTTTAACAGAGCTCTCATATTGTTTTCTTTCTTTTGCTTCATATATGTTTTGGTTTGCTCTTGAAGCAGAAAAGCACCAGTTCTCAAATAGATTTTTGTTGCCAAAAATCAAGTGTGTTTAAAGTACAGCCAACCTGATGAGGGTTTGCTTGAAGGAGGGAAGGAAGTTTCTCCTGCTACCCAGCAGCCCTTGTGTTGTGCATTGGCCAATGGAAAAGCCAACCTCAGGGTGAGGACCAAGGAGTGCAAACCTGAAGGACCTTGACATCTATGATTTAATCATTAGGACGAGGTGTTTTGCTGAGGAACAGCCTCAGGAGGAGGTCAGATTTCAAGGATAACACTTGCACCAACAGAATGGTGTAAAAGAGATTTATTTTCTCACTACTGATACTTATTCAATATGTTGTGAGTGCCACCAGTGTATGTTTTCTGCCCTTGTATTCAGAGCACTTTTAAGGAGAACATGTATCCCTGTAAACAGTTCATGGATGAGTAGACTGAGGCACAGCAAAAGCTAATGATATGACAGTTTAAAATTAATAACTAAATCAGCAAAACAAGTTGCAAAAGAGCACAAGCAACTGGCTGCAGTGGCTTGTTTATTATTCTAAATACATTAACGTACCTCAGGCCTGACTCACATTCCTAAAGGCAAGGCTTTTTTGATGCAAAGCCTTCTAATATATCCAATTTTGCTCTGAATGCTCTGGGAAATAAGAGTTAACATTAATGAAAGCCTGTTTGTGCTTAAAAATGTCATATATATAGCCTGATTAATGGAAAGAGGTTAGAAAGAAATATATTTTAATATGGAGAATGTAGTTACCAGTGCAGTATCAGAGCACAACTGACATGGGACGCAGTCTAAACAAAAGTCAGCAGCTACTAATGAGGCTTGTTAGTGATGCTAATCTATGTAAATGTTATTAATTGAGAACATCTATCTTTTATCTCCAACATTTGGTAATCAGGCAATTAAAAAACAATGACATTCCCCGCGGTTGTTCTCCCAGTTAAAAAAAAGTGATCAAAGAGTCCTGAATAAGGAAAGGGAAAGTCCCTTATCAAGAGCTGGGCCTTGCCTTGGGCTACCAGGGCTCATTAAAGGCAGAAAAGCTCTGTTGATCACCAATTAACCTGATTTGTAGGAACTCTGATAAAGACCTCAAACAACATGAGTTTTCTTAACTATAATAAATGACACAGTTTATTGACAAAAATAAAAACGTTTGGTTTGAAAAAGAACATAAAGGAGCTATTCAAATTGGATAGCCCTACCACACACCAGGCCTGGAAGACGTGGGATGGGTTTAACTTCACCACATTGGTGGCATATCATCAATGCTAGATACAGTCAAACCTATTAACAGCCATATACACAACAACCAAATATATACATATTTGGTAGCTGTCACATAAATTTCTGTCATCTCTAGTCATAACAGACAGCAGATTGCATTAATTATGTATGTACTATGCTCATGAATGGAAATTCAGCGCTCTAGGGTGAACTTTGCATCTCAAAACACGAAAGTAAAAAAAAAAAAAGATATTTTCTTGAGGCTTAATTGGTGGACATTTTGTGATTATACTTTTTTTTTTTAATCTTAGCAGTTGCTTTAAATTATCCCTAGTGTAAATTTCCATATGGCTTTTTAACCCATTCTTTCCTTTCTGGAGAATTTAATTCTTCCTCTCAGGTATTGTTCATAGTGTCACGATGAGTAAGTATAACACCACAGTGTGACTGTCAACTATAACTGTAATTATTGCCAGCGATTCATTAATTCACATGGTGATGGCCTGTCCCTGTTTGTCTCTCTGGAGCAAGGGAATAATAACTAAATGTAAAACTCGGGCCTTGAGTTGAGTGGAAAAGTAGCACAAATGTGGTACCAAACTCAAGCATTCTCTGTATGTAAAGGTTAAACAGTTTTGGTTTAGCACCGCAGCTATTCCACCAAACCTCTGTGCTGTGAAATTGTCTGTTACAAACAAATTGTCTGCATAGTGGGGATCTTGCCAGCATTAGCGTGTCTTATCAAATTATACCCTGGGCTTACATTGCTTTATATGCAGCATTTTTAAGTGAGCTTTAGGTCTTCAGTGATAAAATGGATTTGAGACTGTGAGATTAAAGCTGCCTTATTAGGTCTATGGAGTAGCTGATGTCCATGATCTTTATGGGCCGGATGTGACTTTGATAAGAATCAGATTGGGTCATAAAGTGAAAAAATACCACTGTCACTTTTTCTGACATATCCATTTGACACATGCAGGACTGTATCTCAGGTTTATACATCAAAAATTCAGCTCGCTTTTCTTCCTGATGATGGACACCTTCATCATTTCCACAATGATATTTTCCACTATAAAATATCTTTTTCTCTTCACATCTGCCTTCTTCATTCTCTATTTGTGTCTATTCAATGCAGAACAGAAGCAGTAAAGAAAATCATATGGGGAGGTCCAACACCTTTAAATGAGCAATTTTTAAGAAACCTCAGCTCTCATACACAAATTGATGATATGTCGCGCTTAGCAGAGAAGGTTTTTGGTGTCAGAGGACATGTCTGAGAAGAAACAAAAAAGAGACATAACAGTCAGGGTAGCATGAAGTGTCAACAACCCCTTTGAAGCCCAGACCCCTTTTTATTAAGATGATGAAATGAAAGATCAGCTGCTTAACAGTAGAGCGTGCGGATATTTTGATCTGAGATGACGTCTGTGGTTTTGCTTTTCTAACTAATGCATTAGTGCCTCTCTCCCTCAAAAAAGGTATTAGTTAGTGATATCATGGGTGAGCTTTTATCTTACCATATAGATCTAAGCGTGTTTCACAGCAAAGATAATTATCTCCAACCAGCGATTTTGGTTGGTCTTTGATTTAGCTGTTCAAGCAGATGCCACCATAGAGATTCTATTATGCACAAACAATTGTATTTCATTGGTAAGTGCCCCACATGCCTACCTCATTATTAGAACCCAATTAATTTTTCTTTGTAATAAAATGGAAAGACTTAGAGCTAACAGGAAGGCTACTCTAAAGAAATTTGGACCAACCGCAAAGAGTACCTGGAAGGAGCAGAAAGAAAGAAGAGTGGTAATTACGTGACACATGCACACACACAAAAATGAAAGAACATGAATTGAAGTTTCAGAAACAGGCCCAGGGAGCACAGATCGCAATCTGGCTAGATTGTGAAAGTACTACTAAGATGTCTTAATTATATGATTGATGTAAGCTTCAAAAGGAAACTCGGCGTTCACAATGGCTGCAAGGTTAGGAGTGTTATCTAATGTATAAAGAAAACCACCACTGAAAGCAAACAGTGCCCATGAAACTTGAGACCTTTCTCTTTCAGAACCAATCAATAACGTCTTATTTTTAATCTATATAATGTTTAAGAAAACGTGATGACATCCTTGATTGAAGATCACACAAATAATTATGCTAATAATGGCTGACTTTGTAGGATCTACAAGGAGTGGATCTACGAGAGCTGTCGTTTGAATTCCTGTGACACTGCATGCGAGGGGACCTGGTTCAATTACCTGATAGAAGTGTGTAGACTTCTTGTTTGAGACAAACTGGGGAAAGCACTGCTTGGGGACACTGATTAACACATTCTAACACAGTTCTGATTACTTTAATCCAGTGACTTATCTTACCAGCAAATTATCTCTTTTCAAGATAGTGGGGTTTGCTGACACTGGGAATCTCAGCTTGCAAGGGAGTTCTGGTATTTCAAACATTCTTTACCTCCAAACCAGAACAATTGTTATTATCAATGGAAAATAAAGAAAAAAAATTTAGAATCCAACAAAAGGAAATATTTTTATAATTCAGGGTTAAAAATTCAATGAAGAAATCAAAACACTAAATTTTTTATGAGCAAATCATTGTACTCAAGAAGGATATTTCTTCATTTGAAAACTGTAACTGAAAGGTGGTTTCTGAGCTCACTAAAACTTTGCAGAAGGTGACCAAATGCTCTGCATGTCTCTGGCTATCAGTACCAGGCGATAAACTGTGTTTCTGCTTTATTTTGGTGCCGAGCTGTTTGTTCCAGGGGATGTGAGGAAATGTTACCTTTCCATACAAAATGCTTCTGTATACCCAATTGAGTTTATTCAAAGGAACTAGTAACTTCTATTCACTTCTGTTTATTTTCTATTCAGAAAATAAATTCACTAATTTCTTCGTGAGTGTCCAAAATGACGGATGGACAGGAAATAAGTCTTTATGCACAATGGGCAGAAGAATGAAATTAAAGCTATACATTCTCTGTGGCAGAGCATATATTTTTAATGCAAGTATCCACATAAACACCTTCTTCTGAGACGGGTTTGAGTAGTCCAGACTACCCACTCTTGTCAGGGCTTGTCATTGAAGGGTAACTCATTTGCTTGGAGATACCCAAATAAAATCATAATATAGTTGGCCCACTTCTATTTAAAAGTCCTTTTATGAGTCTTGATAGACCATGCATGATGGCAATAGAGTGAGAGTTAATGCTACAAGCATTGCACAGAAGAGGCAAAAATAAAAGCTCTACTGTGCAGACAGGAGGGGTGAAGGGTCCATTGAAAAGCAGAGAGATTAGCAACTCATCACATTATATGTGGGTTATCAGGAGACAGAGGTAATGAAAGTGAGACCTATATCCTTGATCAATAAGAGTTTGACTGCATTTTGAGTTCATTTTCCCCTGCCGAGAGCGAGACAGCAAGCTTACTATTGATCACAGTGTTAATCCATAACTAGTCTGGGCCCTAGCCTAGTGGAACAAGGAGGAAAAATAAGATAATAAGCAGGAACTCTTGATCTTTTATTATGGTGTGCTAGATAAAGAGAGTGCAAGGTTCAAGGTGAAATACTTTATGTTTAACCCTTTCTTTGCTGCTTAACTTCAAGTGCATGAATGAAAGTAAATTAGCCAGGTCTTATGTTTTGATACATATTGACCTTGAATCCTGTTGACAAACCCTTTGCTATGAAACCCACATGTGTGTGCAGGTTACCACTCCACACCTCTTCAAAGCCCAGGGGATGGAGCACTCACATGGCATCTGAGTGATATTGGGGTCATATCCTCAGCTGGTGAAAGCCTTTGTTGTGTCCCTGAAATAAGCAGGAGTGA
>WAAG01038611.1:130187-153149 GCA_013390105.1 Tichodroma muraria | reverse complement strand
GCTGCGTAAGTTTGATCACTCCTGTAACTACAACCGTGTCATACTTCAGTATGATTTCATAGATGAGGAAATTGTGTTGTTTATTTTGCCTATAATTCTGAAAATTAAGCTTTGCAGAAACAAAATTATTGCTAATTTTTAAGGCTCTTTTCCTGTCTGATTATACATTTCATTTCTCCCAATTGCAGGTTACATTCTTGATAATTCAGAAGATGATACCAAGTCTTTGTTTCTAATAATAAAGGTATGCTTTACATTTGTAAAACTTAAGGCAAGATGACTTGTTTTGCAAAACAATCACTCTTATCCTCTCTTTCTTTCCTCAGATTATCAGTGATGTTTTGCAGTTCCAAGGGTCTCACAAGCATGAGTTTGATTCACGATGGAAAAGCTTCAATCTAGTGAAAAAATCAATGGAGAACAGGGTCAGTGACTTGGCTTTGTGAAGCTTTGGTTCCTGAATTGCAGATCTGATACTGAAATCTAAACCAAAGGATGCCTTTTTTTACAGCTTCAAGGAAAGAAACAACACATCAGAGCCTTGCTGATCGACAGGGTTATGCTGCAGCATGAGGTAATTCTTCCCCTTCAATCCTCACTAATTTGCTTGAAAAGCTGCTTTGCATAGTTAGCTAAATGTCATCATAACAATATTCCTGCACTGGTGTTTTTATATGTGGGAAATGTAAAAACAATCTGTCCTTTCTTTGTGCTCCCCATGAATTCAGCTGAGAACTCTGACAATGGAAGGCTGCGAATACAAAACTTCCCACCAGGAGATGATCAGGGATCTTCTGTGTTTGTCCACAAGTTCTTATGGGCAGGTGAGGAGCAGCCCCTCTTAAACTGAGATTTATGGAGTATTTTGTTGGTCTCTTCAAGTGATTCTACATCCTAAATCTGTTGTTCTGGTTGTTTGCTTTTCAAATGATCTTAAAAACACTTTGTTTCTGGCAGCATAAAGAATCTTCTGTGACTTTGTAGCTGTTCTCATGTAAATGCCAGAAACAAGAAGTAGATTTTTATAAAGGAGGATAGGGTGTTTGCAGTCTTCCACAAATAATTTTGTTTCTTTGCACAAATACATGATAAAAACATTATGCAGAAATAACTGAAATGGATGAGGATGGTTTTTTTTATCTAGTAAATTTTTTTGTTTCAGGTCAGAAGTAAAGCTCAGCAAGCATTCTTCACAGCTCTGGGAACCTACAATTTCTGTTGCAGAGATATCATTCCTTTAGTTTTGGAATTCCTGCGTCCCGACCGGCAAGATGTCACTCAGAAGCAATTTAAAGTACTGCCTCATTAACTTGGTTTTGTGGCTGTCTTTTGAAAGTGTTTTTTCATGACAATTTTCAATGGGAAAAGTGGTATTTGATTGTTTATCAGCATGACTGCTATTTTCATGGCTAATAGGTATGACTGGTGGAAGGAATTATTTGCAATTAGATCTATTTTCAAGAGAAATACTGTGTTTAAATATGTTCCCTGTGTGCTGAGGTATTACTAAAATGTGAGTTAGCACCTATTTTAAAGTTATGGAATCGAAATTGAGAAGCTGTAGTCAAGGTGAAGCAGCTGTGAATCATCTCCTCTAACTGAGAAATCAGGCAGCCAATCTGTGGATAAATTAATTGGCAGGGCTTCCAATCTCATTAGATGAAGAGGATTCAGTGCAAAATCTTCATTAATTTGACAGTGAGGCTGAACGTTTATGGACATTTTAATGATTTGGTTGCTGCAGCTGAGTTTTATTCTGTGTGGGTGCGTGCGTACGTCGAGATCACGGATGAGCCGAGCTTTAACCTTCCCAAACTCCGTCTTCCATTCCACAGGGTGCCTTATATTGTCTTCTTGGGAATCACAGCGGGGTCTGCTTGGCCAATCTGCACGACTGGGATTGTATAGCACAGACGTGGCCGGCGATTGTCTCTTCTGGGCTTAGCAAAGCCATGTCCTTGGAAAAACCATCCATAGTCAGACTCTTTGATGACCTAGCAGAGAAAATCCATCGGCAGTATGAAACCATTGGACTGGATTTTGCAGTGAGTGACCAATTCCTTGGTGTTCAGGCTTGTCTCTATGGACAAGGAAATTCTGTACTTTGCTGATTCCAAAGCATTCCAAAGAGACATTAAAAAACTTGTAAGTTCAAGTCACAAATCTTTGCACTGTCCATCAACAGGTTCCAGAGAAATGCATGGAGGTGGCTGTTCTGCTGCAGAAGTCAGGACAGCTGAGTTCAGAGTTCCCAGCTCTGGGATCAGAGGAAATTCAGTTGGGAATTCAGCGACAGAAGGAGAAGAACGCTGAGGCTCTGAGGTGAGTTCAGCTTCCTTGAACCTTGAATGACATTAAATGTCGTCATCCAAAGTGGCTAAACTGAAAAATCCGGAGTGTCCAAGGATTATTAATAAGGGCTGCATCTTCTCTCTACGCTTCTGTTTCTTCTTTGCTGCCTCCTTTTCACCTTCACACACTTTTTGTTGAGGAGCTTTTCCTTCATTTTTCAATGGATCTCTCAGTACCATGTGGTTGATAATTCCCTTTCTTTCTCTCAGGAACTATGAAAATTTGGTCAACATGCTGCTGGACTGTGTGGAACAGAGAAATCTGTAAGTCCCCTTTTTTTGTGCGTGAAAGCGTTTTTTCAGGGTGGATTGGAGGTGGTTGCATGGATCAATATCCAGGAGGACAGTTACCATGGTCTTGGATTTATTTGCACTGGGAGCTTGATTTGTTAATGTAAAGTATCATCACATCTTGTAGTTGAGCTTTTTACTTAACTAGTCTGGCCTGTTACTGAGGTTTTTAATATTTTTTTTACTTAAAAAGGCTCTGATTCTGTCCGTAACGCTGACATCAAAATAGATTCTGATTGTTCCCATAATATTTGTGTTAAAAAATTATTAAAAGACTATTCCTATAGGTGTTTTGCACCATGTATTTCGTATTTTTACACCTGTTTGTTCCCAGAACACTGGAGATTTCCCAAAATGAGTTAAGCTCGTTGATTACAGCAGTACCATTAATTTATGTATTTACATAGTCTTAATACATGTAATAATTTGAGTAAAACCAGTACATAAACTTCAGTATTTACGCTCTGTTTTGAATACTTGGGGTTTTTTCAGGCCCTGGAAGTTCGAGCACATAAGCATTGGCTTCCTGTCCCTGCTCCTGAGGGATGACAGGATCCTGCCTGCCCGTGCCATAAAGTTCTTTGTGCAGTGTCTCAACCATGATGCGATTGTGGTTCGGAAGGTGAGCCCAGGATTTTGGGTCTGCAGCTCTTGGGGCTTTACATCAGGTGCTCATGGGATTTTGCTGGGATAAAGCACAAAAACCGAGGTGGAACTCCCTCCTCCCCCTTCCAGCCTCGCACGTGTACAAAATTCCCAATCCAAGAAATGGCAGTCTTGGCAGCGCTGCAGCGTGACACGTGTAAATCTGTAAACTGTGAATAAGTGGGATGGGCTGAGTCCTTATTTATTCCAGAGTTCTTTTGCAGAATTTCTTTTGCAGATGGTTGCTTTTCCCACCTGCAGTTTGTTATTTGAAGGGAGCCATCAATGTGTTTTGCTTATTCTGTTGCTGCTTCAGTGAGGCTCAAAACAAACCTTCTTTTCCCCAAAAAAATTATTGAAACGATGTGAAATTAAAATTATTAAAACAGAATTATTAGTGGAGGTTTTCTGGCCTATAAAGTAATTCGTGTCCTCCTGTGTCCCCTGAAACAACCAGGATTATTTCCTTATGGGTTCACTCCAGTTTTCACTGGTTTTTAGGGATGGCGAGCCACATCCTTCCGAGGGGAAATGTATGGAATGAATACGTTAATGACCAATTTTTACTTTTCTTTAGGTGGCCATCTCAGCTGTGGCTGGGATTCTTAAGCAGCTTAAGAGAACACACAAGAAAGTGCCCATCTGCCCTTACGAAATAAGTATGTTTTATTTAATATAAGACATATTATAGACTAAAATGTTTCCAAAAGCTTTTCTGGTTAAATTAAACATAGAATCATGAGCTTTTCTTTTCTCCTAAGCAAAGAGGTGAGTATGATATAGAGGTAATATAATTTGTAATTTTTCAGTTTAGGTTTTGTTTGGTTTGGTTTGTTTTTTTTTTGCTTTTGGGGGTTGTTTCCTCTCCGAAAACCGTGTAATTTGTCAGAACAATTTGTATGTCTCCTTTTTAGTTTATATATAATTTTATCATTTTTATGCATGTTAATTTTGATTTTCCTCTTGGATCAGGTGGGAGCCTGAAGCCTTCCAGCATCCAGGCTGGTGACAGAGCTGACAACCAGTGGCTGCACTACAACAGCCAGAGCCTACCAAAGACCAAGGAAGCCTGGGAATCCTGCTGTTTCGTGGAGAAAACACACTGGGGATATTACACCTGGCCCCAGTGAGTAGCATTAGTGTTGAGGTGCAGTTGGGAGAGTCAGCAGGAAAAATTCTGTGGGAAATAAAATCCTGTTTTATTATGGTTTTTCATGTTTCTTATATATATGTATTTAATTTGAATGAACCACAAAAAAATGCAGTTTTTGTCTTTTGTGCTCCTTGCTTATTTTACTGTTCCTGGGTGGATTTTGTATTGGTTGTTTTGGGGCTTTTTGTTTATAATTTTTTTTCTGCCAGTTTCTCTCTATATGGGCTATAGGCACAAATTCCACATTCCACTGCTGCTGTTAAAATGAAATACTCATATTGGAAATTAGATATATGTAGAGTATAATGTCCCTAATAATTCTGGATTCCTTGTATAGCAAAACCTTTAAAAACAAACTTCATTCTGTTGTAAATTTTCTTCTTTAGGTTTTGATCTTTTGGAGTTGAGGATAAGTTCTATTTAATATTGACAGCATAGAAAACAACACCATAGAAAGCAAAAGCATGTGCTAGTGTATTTTTTATTTTAACTTTTTATTACTTATCTTTTGTTTTTAATATTCAGAACTATGACAGTTTATGCTCCAGCTGAGCAGCAGCCAAAGCTTGGGCGAAGGAGGGATGAGCTGACAGAGGTAAGAGTTGCAAGTTTGTGGTTTTTTTAAATAGTAATTCTTCTTTCTTCTCTTAATATTGTCCACAGATTAGTGTGGAGATCCTCACAAGACACTTTTAATTGTATTTTTCTAATTATTATTGTGTCAGTGTACCAGAAGGAGTTATTGTTTTAATGTATTGCTGCTTTTCTCTCAGGGATCATGGAATAATTGTATTAATGAGCACTTTTTTTGTTCCCTTTCAAATCATGATCAGAGTTGAGAACAAGGTCATTAACGACAGTGGGAAGGATTAATTTTTAGGGGTTGTGATAATTCCCTATAAAATGAAGGGGGAAATAGATAACCAAGGCATTTCTTTCCTTGAGAATGCAAATGGAACATGGGACTTTTAAAGTTTGGGATATCACTGTAACAAGCAAACACCTCAAATCCTTTTTTTTTCTTCCTGTTACAGGCAGAACAAATTATATATGATCATTTTTCTGATCCCAAGTTTGTTGAACAGTTAATAAAATTTCTGTCTTTAGAAGACAGAAAGGGAAAGGACAAATTTAATCCTCGCAGATTTTGTCTCTTCAAGGTAAGGAGAGTTCAATCACTAAATTGCTCTCATTTTGTAGACAATTCCCAGAGCATGGAAAAGCCACAGACTGCTGGGCTCACACTGTTGCAAAATAATGATTTTTAAAGCTGCTCTGGGTAATTCTATTAATCCTCTCTTCTGATTAACTGCTTAGGGAAACATATTTAGAGTATTGTAATAGTCTGAAGGACACTGGTGTATAATGCTCTTAGAAAGGGCAAAGTGATTTCACTTTCTGCACATTCAAACTCAAGTGTTCCACAATTTTATGATGTTCTTGGGAAAACAGTGTTTTAGATAGTTCCTGAAGACCCTTTCCCCTCTTGTTTTGCAGGGCCTTTTCAGAAACTTTGATGATGCCTTTTTGCCAGTTCTTCAGCCCCACTTGGAGCAACTGGTCGCAGACTCCCACGAAAGCACACAGAGATGTCTAGCTGAAATCATAGCTGGCCTCATAAGAGGTTCTAAACACTGGACCTTTGAGAAGGTGCTGGAGCAGTATTTTTGAGTCATTCTTGAACGTTAAAGAGTAATTTTGAATTATTAACCCAATTAGAAGTTGAGGTCTTGATTGCCAAGCTTGGAGCACAATTCATTGCTCGGTTTTGGTTCTTGCCAGGTGTTAGGAAAATGCTTCAGTATTCAAACTAGGAACAGTTTGCTGTTAAGGAGATGGCAAAGCTGATGTGGTTTGTAATTTCCAGTAGGAATAAGTGCTTATGTCCTCCTTGGACTGCTAAATATTTATTTAATTCAGGCCTAGCTGTCTATGCCAAAAAAACAATCCTGGAAAAATCAGTACAAAAATAGAGAAAACGTTTTAGTATCTGGGCTGGGTTTTGAGCTCCTTAAATAACAAAATCTTGTCTCTTGTGTTTTTGCTGGGCAGGTGGAAAAACTTTGGCAGCTTCTGTGTCCATTGCTTCGAACAGCTTTGTCCAACATCACAGTGGAAACATACAATGACTGGGGCACCTGCATTGCCACCTCCTGTGTAAGTATCCCATTTTTTTTGTCTTCTAAGGCTGAATCCACTGTGGATTAGCATCCCTGCAGTGACCTGGGAGCTGTGTGATGCTGGGCAGCAGGGTCAGTGATAGGTCACAAATATCTTGGGTCAATAATTCGTTCACATCACTCCACAGAACTCAGTGTAGTTTGTTAGCCAGAACCTTAACTAGCAAAATTCAGGTGTGGGAATGAACCTTAAAAATGAAGCTAAAATTCCTTCTATTCTGATTGTATTTACCAATTAATTAAAACTGTGTGTAGTTTTATTGGGTTTTTCTTCTATTGAGGTTCATTGTGAAAACACAGTGAATGTTGCCCTTATTCAATAAATAAACCCAAGGGATGCAAAAAAAAAATCTCTGTCAAAACTTTCCTCTATTTTATACATTATTTACGTTTTAACACACACACACACACACACACACACACACACACACACCCCATTTACTTACATCTCTGCTCCCTGTTTTTTTCCAGGAGAGCAGAGATCCTAGGAAACTGCACTGGTTGTTTGAATTGCTGTTGGAATCTCCACTGAGTGGTGAAGGAGGATCATTTGTAGATGCCTGGTAAAATTAATTTGAACTGTTTTACTGTGTTTGAGTAGAGTAGGAAATACAGCCTGGATAAGCTGTATTGAGAGGCTGCTGTGCCAGCTGTCTTGTAGGGGAGGGGAACAAAGGCAATGCTTTCCAATTAGCTTTCCCCACACAATGGCAGATTGTTCAGGATAATTTCTTTAATATAACTCAGTTAACGGGATGGGAAGGTTTGGGGCTGGCAGAGCAGCAGTACTGTTGTTTCACTGGGCAATTTTTACCCATCTTTGCTTACGGAAGGACACTGATGCACTGACACACTTGTGCACATTCCCAAACAAAGTCTGGAGGGGACTGGGGAAGGAGGAATGTTCTGTATGACTTAAAATGAGCTGTTCTGATTCCCAGCCGGCTTTATGTGCTGCAAGGGGGCCTTGCCCAGCAGGAGTGGAGAGTGCCAGAGCTGCTGCACAGGCTGCTCAAGTACCTGGAGCCCAAGCTCACCCAGGTCTACAAGAATGTCCGAGAGAGAATAGGAAGGTCAGTGCTGTCTGTTGCAGTTCTTGTTGGGTTTTAATTCTTCATTTTATTTGGGTAGTTAGGTAGCTAAATAATTAACCTGAAAAGCGTTAATGCTTGTAACAAAAATCAGATAAATGACTTGCTTCAGAAATTCCAGATGACTTCTCTTTATTTGTCTTTTCACAGAATGTTCATCTTTTCATTTGTCTGTTCATAGAGTGTTTTGGATTGGGAGGGAGCACATGCAGTCCCACCCCTTGCCATGAGCCAAGGGCACCTTCCACTATTTCAGGGTGCTCCAAGCCCCGTCCAGCCTAGCCTTGGACACTTCCAGGGATCCTGGGGCAGCCACAGCTTCTCTGGAAACCTGTGCCAGGGCCTCACCAATTTCTTGTCTGTATTTATGTTTGACATCTCTAAAGCTCTTAGAAGAAACATTTGATATTAAATAGCTTTGAATTGAAGATGACAGGAAATTTTTTCTAAGTATTAACCCTCAAAGGTCACCCAACTGATCTTGGATCATTTGGAGTTCACAGGCCACTGTTCTCTGGACAAGAGTCATGCTCACTGTGTGTTCCTGTTGGCTTTGTTTGGTTTTTTAGTGTGTTGACCTACATATTCATGATAGATGTTTCCTTGCCAAACACTGCTGCAACTAAATCTCCTCGTGTCCATGAATTTACTACCCGGATACTTGAAAACCTAAAACCCCTCATGGAAGCAGATGAAGAAATCCAGAATCACGTTATGGAAGAGAACGGAGTCGGCGAACAAGATGAGCGAACTCAGGGCATTAAACTCTTGAAAACAAGTGAGTTAAGGAGGTCGAGGAACGGGGAGTATTTTAGCACGATGATGATTGAAGTCTACAAATTGTGTAGCAGGTTTGTTAATATTTTTCTTCTTAATCAATGATTGTTTCTCTTTATTCAAACAGTTCTGAAGTGGTTGATGGCGAGTGCAGGACGATCTTTCTCTACAGCTGTCACGGAGCAGCTCCAGCTGTTACCTTTGTTTTTCAAGGTACATCCTTTAATTTCCCCTTTATTGGTTATGTTTGGTTAAAAAAGGATTGTATAAATAAACTGAAGTTACTTGATTTATATCTATTTATAATATTCCAAGGCCAGGTTACGTGCGACATTGAACAACCAGCTCTAGTGGAAGGTGCCCCTGCCCATGGCAGGGGGGTGGAACTGGACCACCTTTCAGGTCCCTTCCAACCCAAACCATTCCATGATTCTCTAAGGGACCTTGAGTTATTTTCTTTCATTTTCTGACTACACAATTCTTTCTAAGCAGCTCCTGTAGTTCCTGTGTTTCTTCTTTGAATCTGTGTCATTCAGTCTTACCTCTCTGAAATAATCCATACTTGTATGCCCAAAGTGCACAGACATCAATAAATTGCCCAACAATAATCTATGTGACCGTAAAATAAAGGTTTATTGAAATGAAAGTGACCTTGGTAAAGCTTTGTCTCAGTTTTGGACCTGGATCCAAAATATAAAATTAATTGGGTTTGATACCAAGAGAATGGCAGTGGGGAACCAAAATCTCACCAGGATATCTTGATTATTTATTGAGAATTTTTAATGTCATCTTGACTGTTTTTCCCGGTTAACCTAATCTTTCAGCATTATATTGAATGTATTTTTCCTAGACAGCTGTCCCTTCGTGAGATTACCCTTGTTTTGAGGATTTTGCTGTCACCAGTGCCTATTTGCTAACAGGGTTTTGTTCCCTCCCTGCTCTTATTTAGATTGCACCCGTGGAGAACGATAACAGCTACGATGAGCTCAAAAGAGATGCTAAGATGTGTTTGTCCTTGATGTCTCAGGGTTTGCTGTATCCTCAGCAAGTGCCTTTGGTACTTCAGGTGCTAAAACAAGTGAGTGTGGTCTAAACAGCTTAAAAGCTTCTTCTCAGCTCATGAACCCTCTGCTTTTTATTTTAAGAGTATACAATACTTACAATTCTAAGCAAATCAAATATTGATTTCAATCTGAAAGACTTTTATTTAAAGTGTTTTAAAACACTTAGTAAGTGTATCTTGTTTAACATTTAAGCCACTTTTGATAAGAAATTGAACAGCATTTTGATATATTAACATTTGGTTCAGCAGTGGATCACTTCAAGTCTCCTCATGAGCATAACAATTCAAAATCCAGTTTCAGCATGAGTCTTCAGCTGAAGAACTGCCCTTGAATCTGATTTTTTTTAGGGTTTTACAGCATATTTTTGTTTAACAATCTGCTTTGGAAGTGAAGCCTGTGAAAATTATTACCTAAATAATAGTTGCCTACTTTGGAGATAAAAGATTTATGCAACAGAATTACCTGAATAAAGGAAGTTCTTTGCAACTGCCCCCAGAAGCTTTTTTGTTAAATATTGTTCACTTTCCATCAGAGGCCTGCTTTCTTTGACATTTTTGCTTTCTCATCCTGATTTATTCACTGCAGACAGCAAGAAGCAATTCTTGGCACGCCCGATACACCATCTTAACCTACCTCCAGACCATGGTCTTCTACAATCTCTTCATCTTCCTCAACAGCAGCGAGGCAGTCAATGACATCAGGTGGCTGGTGATAAAACTCCTGGAAGATGAACAGCTCGAGGCAAGTGATCCCTTCTCTGCCCTGCTTTCACACCACTGTTTCTTGCCTTTGTCAAGTTTTATGGAAAAGCTGACATGTAAATTAATTCAGGAGGTATTTCTAGCTCAGCACTCGTCCTGCTTTGAAAATGAGCTTTATAGGATTTGTTTCTTTCATGTGCATTTCAGGAAAACAGTTGATAATAAAATACTCCATTAGTGATTTTTTCAAAGTTCCATTGCTTCTGCTTTTCCACAGAATGGTACATTGCTTGGAGTTTGGTTTCAGTACATGAAATAGGGATGTTATTAATTCCACTGTAAATGTGTGTTGGTAGAAAATTCAACATCCAAGGTCAAATCCCTTCCTGTGTGGAAAGTGTGTAAAACCACTATTTATTACTCTATAGGTCCGCCTCACATCTAATCATATCATATTAATGACAAAAATACTCTCTATATTTACATCAAGAACTACCTAGAACTGAGGGGCTTGTGTTAACTTATGTGAATTTAAGTCATGTTTAAGCAAAGTGAAGACCTGGCCTATCTCCCCTGCACCATCATTTTCCCTGGTGTTTGTGCAGTTGGCAAATATCAATGAAATCCTACTTTTGGATGCTTTTTTCCTTCTAGAAGAGAGATTCTGCATCACCTTGCAATCCTACTGAAGTTGTTTGTCAGAACACTTACCTCATAATCTCACACCATTTTGAAAAATACCTTTTATTCACTTGAATGCAATTTACCCAGTTACTTTAAATGTACCAAATTATCCCTCTGCACCGCAGAGGTGCAAATCCAAAAAGCCTACCTGTGTTCATAACCACTCTGGATCATGCTGTTGCCATGGAAGCTTTCACTTTTCTCTGAAAAGTTATCTTGTTCTTTCTTGGTAATAAGTGACAAGATGCAGCATCCTGCTGAGTAATTCCTGTGTAGCTCTTGGATGCTGGATTTTTAAGATGAGAATCATTAGCTTTGACTAGGATTTGGTGTCTTTGCTCTGTAGAACTGAGGTTTTGGTTCTTGGATTTGAAGATACTTTTATTTTTTTGTCTATTTTGATACAAAGGGCCAGACCTGATGATGATTGTTTTAATATGCACTGCACTCATGTCTTGATAAGCATTTTTCATGCTGCACTGCAGTTTTATAGGAATTGAGAGTATTTTCTCTCTGTTTAAGCAGCCCCTTGCAACTTCTGCAGCTGGGTTTGGCTGGTTGTGTTGAGTGGTTTTGTTCTGATATTGTTGCACTTTTACAGACTGTGATCAGTCCCTTCTGACCAAAAAGACCCAAACCCCATAGGTGATGGGGAGATATCTCTAGTTTTTATATTCTGTATTTCATTGTGTGATCATTTATAAATTATTTAGTGCCAGAGGTGGTGAGTGATCGGCTGCTTTGTTAATGATTTCAAAGGCTTTGCTTCCAGGTGCTCCTCACAGCAAAGTGTTCCTTTTAGCTGGGTGATTAACTTAGAAATTAAAGTGGTTGTAATGCAAGGAGTAGGGATGTAAATGAGCCCAGCTCTCTGGGGAGCTCGCTCACTTCCCAGCCAAGCTGCTTTGTGTCTGGCTCTTGTATTAGCACATCATGCCTCATTTAATAGCTCAGCTCTTCAGGGACTCTCAAACTGCTGATAAACAACACTGCCAGCCTCTCACCTCATCCTTCCTTCTTCACTATCAGCAAAGTAGATCACGTTGGAACAGTCCCTTGTAGAAATTTAAATGGAAGGAGCCGGAGTCTCAAGAGCTTATTTGAACTTTCTCTGTTTAATTATTGCAGCTCTTGCAGCTGTACTTATGGCTTTGTGAGGCTCAGAACATCGTGTTCAAGGATGTGATTTATTATAATGTGCTGCATTGGATTCAGAGCATTGGGAGTCTCTGCTCCACAGAGACAAATGTTCTGTTTGCAGTTACCTGTGACAAAATGTACCTATCAAAAATTTTCTGGCAGCATCTCAAACAGTTGATTTGGTTTGCAAGTCTGTAAATGTTGGGAGGCTTTTGTCAGAAAGCAATTATGGAAAGTGGGAGTGAGTTTTGGAGGGACTCCCAATTTAAATACAGTTTTACGCATCTATAACTTCTTGGCTTTGGGAGATTTGAGGAGATGAGAGAAATTAGTAGTACTGATGGGTTAGTCACTTGTTTTTGAAAGCAAGAATGAGTTGTCTCTACTCGGAATTCACTAACAAGGTGCTGTGGCTGGTTTAAAAGGAATGGAAAAGGAGATCTGTATTTTGAATGGCTTGGCAATTAGATGAAAGCTAAGTTTAGTCTTGTTCTTTGGGATTTCTTTGTTACCCTTAAGAAGAATATTTTTCCAACCTGGGTTTTCCAACCTTTTATTTCTGTTGTGCAGAGATCTGGTACTGGAGACAAGGAAGTCTATCCTGCTGGAGCATTACAGAACTGAGTTGTTGATCGTAAAGTTTGTTTTGTTGCTTATTAATCCAGCATCTGTTGTGTCTTTCAAGAAATTCTTGTCCTAGCCAAGGAATTCTGGGTAGAACAGAATCAGCCGAGTCCCTGGAACATTCCTTTTGCCTTTTCTTGGAAAAGCTCTTCTGCTTTTGTCAGGGGAAAAACTAAATGCTTTTGAATAAAGCCCACTTTAAAACTGATGTAATACAGAGCCTGTTAGGAATTTTGTGAGGCAGGTTGATTATTTGGTCTTGGTCAGCATTTGTTTTTAGACTTTCTAAAGCTCCTCTATTGACAACAGAGATAAATTACATTATTTGCTTGAGTTGCAGGTCACTTTTATGGCAAATTTCGTGACAGTCATTCTGTATTGCAGCAAAGCATGTTTATTAATTTTAAAGAGCCATCTAATAAACTACTAATAGCAGGATAATACTTAAAAGGCTTTTGCTGAGCAAGATTTGCTCACTTGGGTTAGTTGGGTGTGCTTAAAAGGGCACTAATGGCATAAATAAATCGTGTTCTGCCCCACCTGTGTCCAGGTGAGGGAGATGGCTGCCACCACACTCAGCGGGCTCCTGCAGTGCAACTTTCTCACCATGGACGGGCCCATGCAGACTCACTTCGAGCAACTCTGCAAGATGAGGCTCCCCAAGAAAAGGAAGAGGGACTTGGCCTCAGTGGGAGACACAATTCCTTCAGGGGGTAAGGAAGCAGCTCAGGAAGAAATCAGTGTTGTGGGTAGCATAGACTACCGTAGAATTTGATTTGCAACATAAATGGTAAGAATGCACAGCAAAGGCAAATACTTTTATTATGTATTCCTATGTTAAATTAATTTCTTACTCTTTAAGAATTAAAGAGTTTTTTTCCAGTTTCCAGTTCACAGGGATAAGGATGCAGATAATGAGGGGATAGCAAGTTCATCAATAAAGTTCCTTGGCTGTCACAACATAGTTTCACTCCTTGCCCACGTTACCTCATATTTGCTAGCAGTGTGGGGGGTTTATTCCAAAGAAAACCCCAACAAACACAAAACAACCAACCAAAAAATAAACCAGAACAAAAACCCCCTTAGTTAACCCTGATTTGGAGCTTGCTTCTGCCTGGGCATTTAATGCATCTGAGTCACAGTCGTTTGACCCGGAAGTTTGGCTTTCCATATTGTCCAGTAGTTCTGGGATTTGAGAAAACACTCTGAATGCAGAAAGAGGGAACATGAAGATGTCATTCATGAGTTATTCATGAGTTTCTTTGAGAGAGGGAAGCTCATTTGAAATGTTTATGAAGTGTCCCACAGTTGCAGATTGATTTCTATTGGAAGAAGGTGTAAAAAATTAAAGATGTGAGAACGAGTCCGAGATTCTGAGTAAGGAAGCAGAACCAATCTGGAGGTCCATAAGTTTCTAACTGTAGAACTCTCTGGATTTCTATGGAGCTGGAGGTCTCTGCAGGGAGTTTGTTGCTGATTTTCTTTAACTGATGTGGGTTGATGCCCTGTTTTTGCAGACCTGGTGAAGCGCCACGCTGGCGTTCTGGGGCTCAGTGCCTGCATCCTGTCCAGTCCCTACGATGTGCCCACCTGGATGCCACAGCTCCTCATGGATCTCAGTGCCCACCTCAATGATCCCCAGCCTATTGAGGTAAAAATACAGCAGTTCTCTATTCAACAGAACACAGCTGAATATCTGTGACTCATTCTTAGTTCTCTTTTCCTAGAAAAGCATAGGAACTGATTAAGAAATTTAATTTCTGCTGCTTTTTACTAAATGACTCTGAACAGTTTTAAAGCATGACCTGCTGTTAAGTATTTTTTGTGGTAGATCTGTCCTTGCTTTCAAATGTAAGGCATTAAATTGAAAGCTGCAAGAACTGTATTTATAATGAGGAAGTGTTTTTTTTCATTAAAGACGTCCCTTTTGTGCACGCCATTCTAGGAAACATCAACCTGAACCAAAACATCAGTCTGGAATTTTTAAAATGAAGTGTTGTGAGCTGCCCTAGAAATAAGTTTTTAAAGAAATCATTGCCTTTAACTCTTCTTTTGTCCTGCCTCCTGGGTTTTGTTGACTGTGGCTGTTGTAGTCAGATGAGTGAGTTCAAGAATTCCTTTGATGTTTTCAGACCAAAAACACCCTTTTGAAACAGCCAAGGAAAAGGCAGTGAGGGAAAAGCGTTTGGCTTTTATTTTATAAGAATCTCTGAATGTTTCCCAGCTCAAAATTGTAGGTCCAGGAATCCTTTTTATAAGAATGTTGGAGTCATGACCCTGGTTAAAAGACTAGCCAGAACTGTGAAAATTAAACTCCTGGGCTGAATTCCCCAGAGCCCTCGTGTCCTCTGGGTCTGCTCCAACCCCTTGGTGGTACTGAGCTGTTTTGTTTGTTGTATCCAATGCTGGTTTTGGTGTGGAGCTGGGGTCCCTGACTGACAGAGCTCCATCCCAATTGTGCTGGCAGATGACTGTGAAGAAAACGCTGTCCAATTTCCGGAGGACCCACCACGACAACTGGCAGGAGCACAAGCAGCAGTTCACAGATGACCAGCTCCTGGTGCTCACCGACCTCCTGGTTTCACCCTGCTATTATGCATAGGTGGGTCAGCTGATGGGTTTTGCCATAAGCTTCACTCAGGAATTCTACTCCGGAGTCCGAAAGAAAGAACCACGGGGGAAAAGCTGCAGCCAAATTTCTGGCCCTTGCCTCCTCCAGTGGCTTTGGTCAGATTTATTTTGGTTAAATATCTTAAATATTGCCCATCCTTCTGTGCATCCCTGTGCTTTGCTAAGGCGCTTTACACTTCTTTAACGTGTAAAGAAGATTTACACTTCTTTTCTTGAATATTGATGTTCCTTTTCTCCATTTTCTGCCAGTTGGCTGCCTTTTAAATGCCTGGCAGTGTCCCTAAAGTGCTGCTTTGTACTTCTGATGCCTCTGAGGACTTTACATCACCCAGTCCAGGCTATCACCTACATCTCAGGATGGGGAATGGCTGCTACCACTCGGTTTCCTCTTCCGCACTCTGGCTTTGCTGCCAGGGCTCTTCACACAGGCATGTCCCCAAAGAGTGAATCCATTCCTGGGGTTTCTCTTTGTTACACTACAAGATTCCCATCTCTATTGTATCGTGACATTTTGTGACCGTATTGCAAGAGAAGCTTTGTTTTCTCTTTTCATATAAACAAGAGCATGAGGCAATATTTGTGTTTTGAACTCTTCTTTCTTTTCAGGTTTTTCCTGGGGAAAATGAGGATGTAGGAATTTTTCTGCGAAATAAAGGAAACTCAAAAGCAATTGATCATGTAGAGAACTTTGTGCTGGAAATCCTGATGCCTAATCAAAACCACTTTTAAATACAAACGTAGAGACCTGGTTCTATTCAAAAGGAATTTCACCTCCCTGGGGAGCAGCTCCCTGGGGAGCCCCGAGGCTGCGCCTGCAGGGTCTGACCGTGAGTCCATGGCGAGACCCTTCTCCTTGGCCTGCATCACACATCAGTCTTGTTTCTGCTTCCTTGCACACAGTGACCTACACTGCACATCCCTCACCCCCTTCTTCTGCCCCGTTTCCAGCTGTTCCCAACATTAAGGATATGCAGAACCAGGGAGTGCTGCAAACCGGAATTTTCTCAGTGGAGCTCTCCAATTCTGCCGATGCAACTCCTCCCTCAGTTCATACACAACCCCGGAAGCCTTCCTTCCTCAGAGTTTTATTTTTCTCTACTGGGATTTGAGTAACATCCAGTCCACCTCAGGGCAGCATTGCCTTTTTGTATTCTCTCCCTTGTGCAAATGTAAATAGCTGAGCTCTGCGCAGTGCAGGGGTGGCAGGGCGCAGCATGGGCAGCTCCTGCTGCCTGGCCAGGCCTTCAGGGGTGTCTTGACCACGTGTGGAATAAAAAAAATCTATGATTCTCTGCATATTTTTAAGGGGGAAATGGGTGTTTCTATGTAATTAGAGCCCACAGATAGGAAATGATGGACTGTTAGTTGTGGTTGAATTCACAGAATGAAATGTATTCACAGTGTGGAAAGGCAGTTTTTAACAGTGTATTCTCCTAAAGATTGAGCAAGCATATCTCGTTTGAAGATTGTGGAAGCTCTGTGTTTTTTTGCCTGCAGCTTTGTTAAGAGACTGGTATCAATTGGCTGTTTAACAAGCTGTTTAATATGTGTTACATAGTTGTAAAAGACTGTATAAATTGTAGAGGCACTGCATTGACAAAACATTGTACAGTTTGCAACCTTTTACATAACACCATTGTGAGATTAATTTGTAAAGATTCATACTTAGATGTTAATACGGTAGTGGTTCTGGCTTTTGTATCCAAACAAATGCCATTCTTAGTTTTTTAAATTATTTTCTTTAACAGACTATCTCTTTGTGTCTGAGAGGGTTTGTTTTGCTTTTCCTGTATCTCATGACTGTGTCTCATTCAGATTTTACTGAAACACGTGTGGCCATTTCTCAATGCTGACGTCACATATTCTGGTGTGATACATTCATAGAACGTGAGGTACATGGAAGTAACTCATAAACTGGTGTGTGTTTCATCTTTCATGCAAAACCCCCCAGGAACACTGGGACCTTTGTGTGGCTTATCCCAAACTTCCAGGCACAGCAGTGCTCCTGGGGCAGTATTTAAGGAGTGTCAGCACATGGATGTAACCACTGTATAGCGTAGTGCCAAAATTATTATTTCAATTGTGTATGTAGTTTAAGACCCAATAAATGGACTGTTTGTAACTACTGCATCTTCCTGTGTTTCTGAAGAGGAAATGTGTTGGTTTGAGACCATAACTTCAGGTTTTTACGGTGCTTTTGAGCTTTTGGATGAGGCCTGTGTTTGTCCTGGGATTTGGTAATGAGTTAAGGCCAACATTAAGGATTAATTAATGTTGAGTTGTTATTTTATGGGTTTTGGGTCTCAAAGAGGCATGAGCAGTAGTATAAAGTTATTTATTGTATAAAAGCATCAGTTTGAAGGCAAAAGTCCAGGATACTAAAGTGCCATAGTAAAGTTTCCAGCCGAGCCTCGAGAGAAGTTCTCAAGGCTCGTTTCGGGGACAAAGTCCCGGATGGCAGTGGGAGTTCTTGCAATCTTATTTCTTCTTTTCTTCTTTCTTCTTCCACGTGGGTGTGTGAATGTGAGAGTGTGTGCAGGTAAAGCAGAGGCGAGCAGCGCTAGCAGTGAAGTGAGGCAGTAGTGAAGCAGTAGTAGCAATAGTAGTAGCAGGCCTCAGAAGAGGGCTTTTAACCCTAAATTGTCCAATCAGCTAAAAACACAGTTCTAAAACATTCTCTTTAAACCTATTAAAATTAAACTTGAAAATCCAAAAAGCAGTGTCAGTTCTTACTGACACTTTACGTATAATTTTATGTATAATTGCACACATTATCTATCTGCATACATGTTCTGTCTATGTTCGTGGCTCTGTTTACATTTAGAGTTTTATCTAAGAATTCAAAACAACGTTCTGCTATGCTTTAGTTATGACTAGAGAAGCACTGAACTTTTAACTCGAGCTTAGGGCACTCTGCCCTGCTAAGGCACTTAGAAAAAGGCATAAAATATATTCCTACTTACTTAGGCTTAATTCTAACTTAACACTAAAACCTATACTTCTATTTTATATCTATTTGTCTTAATATATTCTAATTTCTCTAGAGGCTTTAACTCAAATTCTACATTCTCTTCTCCCTCTGAGGGTCTCAGAGGGGGTCTAACTTCTTGATTTCCAACAAATTAAAGATCTTGTTCTAACGTCTAGGAAATCAGCTTTAACATTTGTGGGAAAATATCTTGTGCCAGGAAAACACTTTTTAACTTCTGAGAACTGGAGAAACTAGTTTTTGTTGGAGAGGGTTTTGCTGATAGAACTAAATCTTTACAAGTGATGGAAAACCTTTGCTGCAGAGGATCATCTTTAAAGGATCCTTGGCTGCTGAAGTGTTGGAGCAGATATTGCATGTGCTGTTCTGCAGCTGTGCTGCTTTGCACTGTACTTGGGAATCTCTTTCCTTAGAGTGCAGCTGGAATTGGTTGAGGATTCAGCGCATTGTAGGGAATCATGCTCTGGTCAGGAGTGGTATTAATTCCCAACACCTTATAAATCCACGGTCAATTGTTTTATCCAAATAGATCCCCCAGTAAATACAGCACAATATTCAAAATACATTTCTATAGGATAAAACATACCTGTGGTAGTGTGAGGAAACTTGTGCTGGCTGAGTTTTGGTGAGGGACGCATTGTTAGTCTCTTGTCCTGAAAATGCAGGAACAATTTTTTACCACCAAATCTTCAACAAATACCACTCTTCACCAAACTCCATTACAGGATTTTTATTCCCTAGCTTTCCCCAGATAACACCCACATCCTGAATTCTGAACTTCCATCACTGATGTCTTATACTGTCTCTTCCCTGAAGCTGTCAAGATAAATGAACTGCAGTACCTCAGTCTGGAGAGGAAGAGGTTTCTAGCATGACAAGAGAGAATTTTTCCCCTTGGAACAGGAAAGGAGTTGGAAAAACACCTTGAAGATAGTTTGATAGCCTCGACATCCTTAGTGACCACCTGTCAGGCTGCGCAGATAACCTGTGACCATCGTGGGGAAGCACCAAAGGCAGGCAGAGATGTAAGGCAGAATTTGGGAGGTTTGGGAGGTGTTTTGGTTTGTTGAGGTTGGGGTTTTTTTGTTGGGTTTTTTTTGTGGTTTGGTTTGGTTTTTAAGCTCCAAAGTTGCCAGTGACGTACTGCTCAGTGACTCTTGCTAGACCAATAAGTGGTGTGATCTCCCATATTTCCATAATCAGGTGGGTATATTTGATGCTTATTTTGATATATAAGAAAATTACCAAGTAGGCAAATTAGAGTTTTAACCTGTGCTTTTGGGTGGTGCCACAGTCTCAGCATTGGTGGATTGTGTTGCTAACAAGTTCATGTATGGATGGACTTGGGTTTTAATTAAAGAGGCAAAGGGATGAAGTTCCTTATTTCTGGTATATTATGACTGTATTCCTGCTTTGTCCAGGTATCTCCCTTTCCCCCTTCTTACTTCTTTCCCAGGCTGCTGGGACTGCTGGGTACACTGGATGATGTGATGATGTCTCCTGTCAGTTTTTCACAGTTAGGCATCCCCAGCATCCCACACCCTGCTCCGTCTCACACTTCCTTCCACAGCTTCAGCTTCCTGGAATTCTGCAGCAGAGCCTCCAGCTCCCTTTTCCCCAGGGCTGTGGAAAACACAATAATCTGGTAAGATGCAAGGGGGAAAATAAAGCCCTGTGGCAGTAGAAATGTTTGCTGGCCACTGTCCTGGGAAGATTTTAACTCTAACCCTGCTGTGAGTTACCAGCTGATGTGTTTTGCGTCCTCATAGCATCCTGCAACTCCTGGGGATTTCTAATAAAAGGAGGGGAATTCAGCCTCAGCCTGCTCTAAACTTCCTGGTTGCCAGCAGGCAGAGGAATCTCTACTCCAAGGACGGGGTTCCAGGTGGTTAATCCAAGGCAAGGTCCTCAAGGCATTGGTGCTGTGGTAGTTACAGCCCGGTTTAATGACAAACTCTGTGGAAGATGTAGAATATTGCTGAGCAAATTTTGCTGCTGCAGATGGAGGTGGACACACACTTCCCTTGGGGAATATGAGATGCCATCATTTCTGATTGGCTTCTTAGGAAAGCTAGCAATAAACCAAATAAATCTGTTCTAGCAATAAGTGCAGTCAGATTACAGTAAGTCCAGGTAGAAGCCCAGCTGAGTTTACCCTGAAAGTATTCTGTTAAAAGCTTTTCATTGCTACTCTTATTTAGTCTCTCCTGGCTTTTATATCTATTTTTTTTTCCCCCGTGGGTTAATTCCCCCTTTTATTATTCCAGCTGTTTTCCCCTAGAACTCTTCTGTTAAAATCATAAGATACAAACCTTAGGCTGAGAGGAGGACAAATTTCAACAATTAAAAGTAATTTCCAGTAGATATCTACAAAGTAACACTGTTATCAAAAATGCCTTGGGAACATTGTTTCTCCTTATGAAGTAGGAACTCCAAGATTATTCAAGACTGAATAATGAGAAGCTTGATAGGTCTAGAAAGCACTGGATTTTTAAGGAAATAATTTAAGGAAAGGCTTGATTGCTGCAAAGAGTACATACCCTTGTACCTTGTGCAAGGTAAGTTTTGCTCTTGTGATTCCTGCCTTGCAAAACACTTTCTTCCACTGCTTTTCTCCCCCACCCAAACTCTGGCAATTATTTAAAAGCTAAAAAGTCCCTTTTAAAGGGGACAGACTGGTGAGACACTTCGCTGTGCCAAAGGGGCTGGGCAGGGCTTTGTGCTCCCATGGAGATCCTTTTTTGCCTTAGCTTTTGGGAAGCTCCCATGGAGCTTTTTTGCCCTTGCTCCCTGAGAACAATCCCTTCTCATTTTCTGCTGAAATGTTTAAGGCTTGCAGGCTTGAACCAGCTACACTTTCCCCTCCATTTCAAACCACAGTTAATAACGCTAAAGGGGAAGAACAACCAAACCCCACTCTTGCATTAGACTAACATTTTGTCACTCTTGTTTAATCCCATAATTCAGCGTCCTCTGATGTTTATAAATAAGAAAATTCAAGGAGGGAGACCCCAGTTTGTCAATGAAAAAACAATTCTTACTCAGGAGGGCCAAGATTTACCCACAGACTTCAAATTAACCACGACTGGAAAACAAAAATACAAGGGAAAATAAGAGACAGCCAAGCTGAGAGAGGACATAATTTGAAGCCATAGGAAACCATGTTTCAGGTTTTGAATCTTCCCCCTCCTGTATACAACCAGTTTAAGGACAAAACCAAGGCAAAATGCACCTGCCCAGGTTGCAAGGCACTGTTGTAGCCAGCTGCTGGCATTTCCCCCAAGAACAAATGCACCCCCATTGCCACTGGGAGAATGTTTAGCAGAGCAAGGCTCACAGGCCATGCTGCTGTCACCAGCCAGAAGGTTATAAAAACATTGCTCTGGGGTTTAGAAAGGAACATGTTGAAAAATAAACAGGTGGGTGGCACTGGGAAGCTTTCAGGTATCAAACTTGCATGCTTGTGGCTGTCTGGATGGTTCTACAAAGCACCTGGGCTAGGGGATGGTTATTAAAACAATAGATTAATGTGTATATAATGATTTTTAAGAGAAATGCATGCATAAGTCAGAAATACTGGCTCTACTGTATTTTCATAGTGCTTTTGTGCCTTGCCTGACTGGATTTTGGTCTCTTCCACCTGGATTTCTAGTGCCATGGAGGCCCCTCAGCTGTGTCTGCCTCAGGGAACATTGCCCGAGCATTTCCTCACCCTCGTGTCCCTGTAAGTACTTCAAAACCATCCCTTTAATGCTCAGATACCCAACACTCTCCACCACTACTATATTTGCAATAGCAGTTGGCAGTTAAGATATAAAGAAATGATCCTGATTGTTTTCCCTCCCCACGGGAACACGGAAGATGTTTTGCCTTAGATCCTGTGCTTCTGAGCAAATACAAAGAGCACCCTGGCCCCACTGAGCTGGCTCAGGGAAGTGATGCAGAAGTGCAAGCAGGGCAGGAGAAGCATGCAGAACTTTGATGTTGATGCTGAACAGGTTTTGGGTTGAGGCAGGTGTTTTGTTGGTGCACAGTCAGCACAGATCCTCTGCTCTGGGGGGACCCTACCTGGAACACTGCATCCAGCTCTGAGTCCCTGGTACAGGAAGGAGCTGTTGGAACAAGTCCAGGCATCTCTTCTGTGAGTGAAGGCTGGGAGAATTGAGATAGGTCAGCCTGAAACTTCTCTTTTCTGGGCTGAACAAATTGCAGCCTTCCAGTACCTGAAGGGAACTTACAGGAGAGATGAGGCAAGACCATTTACAAGGGTATGTGGCACGACAAGGGAGAGCGGGTTCAAATTGAAAGAGAGTAGGTTCAGACTGGGTATTTAGGAAGAAATTCTTCCCTGTGAGCTTGGTGAGACCCTGGCACAGATTGCTCACAGAAACTAGCTGCCCCATCCCTGGGCTGGCCAGGGCTTGGAGCAACCCGGGCTAGTGAAAGGTGTCCCTGCCCGTGGCAGGGAGAGGAACGAGATGGTCTTGCAGTCCCCTTCCCACCCGAACCCTTCCGTGACTCTCTAGACCACACTCTGTGCTGCTCCACCCGCTCGCAATCCCCGCTGCTCCCCGAGCTCGGTGCCGCCTCCCCCGAGCCCGCCTGTGCCTGGCGGTGCGGGCGGGCTGCGCCTCCGGCCCC